>PVIY010028515.1:0-33022 GCA_004026745.1 Myrmecophaga tridactyla | reverse complement strand
CACAGAAAAGCTTCTTTCTCTCCTCTCACCTTCCCCGGTCCCCTGTGACACCACCTCCTCCTAAGTCTCCAACCCAGAGCCCGAGTCTCAGCTGCCCGCGTTCCGCCACCCAGACTCACCCACCGAGACACTCACTTCACAACAGGGCGGAAGTGCTCCCAAGGTTTGCGCGGGAATGCTGGGACCGGGAGTCCGAACAGCGCCACCGGGTAATGGACCGTTGAGACTACAATTCCCAGAAGGCACCGCGCGAGCACTAGCGCGCGGCCCCTCCATTTGCGGCCTTTCAGGTGTCGTCACCCGATAAATAAATCATCTTCTCCCGGCCCCTGGCACCGGAAAAAATAGGAACAGGTTCAATGCGGGAGAGAGGAGAGGCAGGGCCTGCTGCGATCCAGGCCTTTGGGTAGGCTCCGGACTAACGGCACCGCCCAATGAGCGGGCGCTCGAGCCGAAGGGGGCGGAGCCGGGCCTGCGGAAGGAGCGAAGGAGGAACCGCAGACTCACTAGAGATCAAGACAGAAATGGTAGGAAATAAGAAGGGAGAGTGAGTAGAGGTGACTAGACTGTTGGCCAGGAGTCAGTTGAACAGTTCAGTTTCCAGCTCACTGCCAAGGTGCGTGACTTTGAGTGAATTCTGGACCTCGCTTTATGCACTTATAAAATGGAGATAATAGCATCCACGTCACTGGGTTTTTTTGAAACTTTAATGAGATCATACACGTAACACGATTAACGATGCATGAGTTCTAAAAATGCACAAGGAGCGTTAACTATTATTATGTCAATGACAACAGAGCTTGCCACCTCGCGGGTGTCAGGAGAATGTTAATCATCATTACAGAATAATCTTAATATCAACTCAGTTACCTTGTGCCATTATAAATTCTGTAAGGTGTGAGCAATATAATGTGAGGTAGAGAATGTGGGTTTTATGCTCAGACATGACTCCAAAACCCAACCAACTACTTCGTGGCTGTGTGACCTTGAACGAATTACTGCACCTCTTTTGTGCACAGTTTTTTCATTTGTAAAAGTGAGTAATAGAATCTAAATGAGATGATGCAGGTAAGGGATGGTCTCTGGAGGCGAATTGTGTCTGAAACTAATTACGTTCAAATGCAGGATGCAGGCTATGCCACTCACCAGTTGAGAAACCTAGGGCAAATTATTTGGCCTCTTTGTACCTCATGGAAATAACAATAATGAGATAACAATCTGAAAGGATTGTTGAAAGGAATAAATGGAGAACAGTATGTAAAGCATTTGGGAAGTGTGTCACACAGAAAGAATTTAGTAATTATTAGCTATTATTCTTTTCACTTATGATTATGACAGGCAAATTAACAGGACCTAGCACATGCTAAGTGCTCAGCACATGTTAGCTGGTGTCAAAATTAGGGAAATTCTGTATCTTGGTTTTAGAGATCCAATTCAGATTCCTTCTCCTCTGTGCTTCCTTATTTATAACAATATGTGCAGTTTTACTCAGTAGACCTAAGACCAACATATAAGTACCACTTATTTTTGAAGTCTCATTAAGAGCCCTATGAGATTAATCTTATTATCTCCAATTTATAAGGAAGAAATCGGAGTTTAGAAAGATGAATTGACATATTCAAGATCACATGACCAAAAAATACCAGGGCTGGGATTTGAATCTGTGGCCAGGTAACACTAAAGATCTCTTCTTCGCCCCATGCTACATCAGGAAGAGACCACAGGGCTGGGAGTGGGGATATGATATGGCAATTTTGGGATTATGGGGGGATTGGAAAGCAGACCGAGGAGACATTTGAGAGTTTCAGAACCTGAAGCTGGAAAGGCAGCTTTGAAGGGCTAGGGAAGGACATCCACTCCAGGATCATCTGCCCAGAAAGGAGGAATGAAGGAAGGTATGAAGGTGAGTGCACAGGAAGGAAAAAACCCATTAAGACACAAGAGGGCACCCTTTACCCTCAATCCAGCCTGGAATTGTTCTTTGGTTCCCTTTAAAGCCACGCGTTTTGCAGAAGAGTAAACTAAGGCCCAAGAGACCAAGTGCCCAGCTCAGTGTCATATAAGGATAAGTGGCAGAGCCCGAAACTGACCCCGGTTCTCAGCATTTACCAGGACTGATTAGTGAGCATTCTGTCCAGAATTGACTGTCAAGAGCCTTGTTGAGCTGGGCCAGCTCTAGGGTCTAAGGATGCAGAAATGAATCAAACCTGGTTCCTGCCCCCAAGGCCTGCTCTCCAAACTTTTCTTATCAAACACCCCTATGAGTTAAACATTTTTGAGCACACACTCCCAACATACATGTATTTATGATCCAGTAGGTCCCATTCTCAGTGCTTTAAATACATGTAAAAACTATAGCTAACTTTTATTGAATATTTATAGTACAGTAGGTCCCATTTGAGTGCATTAACTCACTTAATACTCATAAAACCCTTTGAGGGAGGGTCTAATACTATCCCATAAGAGAAAACTGTGTTTCAAAGAGTTTAAATAATATGCCAAAGGCACATAGCTAAAAAGCAGGCAGGCTGGCTTCAGAGTAAGCTGAGATAAAAATATATATATTGAAATAGAATTTATAGCATTTTCTTCCTCAACTCCAGTGGACCATCTTCTGCATACCACTTTGGAGACCACTGCTCTAGGACCTACCTGTCATGTGAAAGAAGGTACAGTATGATCAGTACTTTGAGAAAGGGAAGTAAAGTACAGGAAGTTGTGGAAGGCCAGAGGTAACACCTTACCCAGGCTGGGGGGTCAGTGAAGGCTTCTGGAGAAATTGGTGGTTCAGCTAAATCTTAAAAGATAAATTGAAGTTCCCCAGAATGAAGAAAGGATGTTCTTAGGAGAAGGAGCAACACATACGAAGGCCCAGAGACAAGAAGAGAGTGTAGGCTTCTAGGAGTTACAAGGAGCTTAGCACGGCTACAGCACAGAGTGCCAAGGAAGGTGGGTTTCTCCTCCCAATTTTGCTCTGAGAATCAAATGAGTCCATTGCCTTCATGTTTTGATTGTATGAATAAGCAGCCAGTCTGCTGCCTCCTGGGCAGAGTCCCAACTGCTCAGCTCTCTATCCCTCTACAGCCCAGATGGCAAAAAGGGCCCCTCTACCCCTTGAAGATCTGGTTGAACTTTGCCTGATCCCCATTCCACAGCTTAGGACTGTCCCAACCTTCCCTCTTTCCTTACTCTTTTCATGAATTCCCAGCTTTATTTGTTTTGGGCTTCAGTTCCTATGTGCCTTCTGCTCACAGCATGTGGGTTTCCATCTAAAAAATCCAATCAAGCCAAGTATGTTGTGGACATAATAAATTTAATGAGGACTGGAGGTCTTCAGGATCACATCACATCTAACAGCCACCGGCCATCTTCCAAACTTTCTCATTCAGCCTCCAGAGCCTTCCTAAATCCTGTGTTCCCAACCATTGACCCTCCCTGCATATACAGCACCCTCACCTCCCACCTGAAGCTGAGTTTGGTCACACACACTCATACATACCCAATATCTCCCTGCCAGTCTGCTTGCTTTTCCTACCCCCAACCTCCATCACACATGCACCCACACTACCGTAACCCACACTGCTTCAGTCTGCTCCACAGCCAAGCCCAGAAGTAGTCCTTTCTTTCACCTTCCTTAGGCCATACACAGTAGTCTCCACGGCGGAGCAGACGGGCCAGCCTATGGTAACGGGGGAGCTGGTGGCGGGAGATAGGCTCCAGGAAGACCAGCAGCAGTACTGGGGGGTGAGGGACAGCCAGCAGGAGGGAGGTGGCCAGATAGAGCTCCAGGCGGCAGCGGGGGTTCTGCAGAGCCTGGTGACTCAGCACGCAGAGCGTGACCCGGCTGCTTGCCATGCTGTCCGCCACATTGTCTGCCACATCCTTGCCTGGCTCAAAATCCCGCTCAGGGAGGCAGAGGCGCAGCCCCTGGCCAGCAGGACAGCTGCCCTCCAGAGCAGGAAGCAGCTCCCACACCACCCAGCCCTGGTCTTGCCTACAGTGAGACACGAACAGGTCGTAAAGAAACTTTTTGCCCTCACCCTTCCGGCCCTTCAGACCCTGGAGCCAAGCCCTGAACAAGGCCTGGAGATAAAGGATCCAGGAGTTCCTGGCTTCCTTTAGGAAGGGCAAGGAGATCAACAGAAGCAGCAGAGCAGAGCTGCCCAAAAAGAGTTCCAGCTCCAAAGTCTTGGGACAATGGCTCCAGAGAAAGGGGAAAAGGGGAATCTTGGCATGGCTCCCACCTTCTGGCTTGCACAGCTGGTGAGATACAATATACATGTATGTTCTTGGGGCCCACTCAAGCCAGGTCCCCACCCATGCATTGGCACATTGGCAGGCCAAAGACACCGACAGAAAATACATGTACTGAGGCATCTGGGGACTGTACTCCTGGAGGCTGCTATCTAGCACAAGGCCATTCTCCATATCCAGCACTAAGACCTGGAGGCTGCCCAGGCCCTGGAAGGCAACAGCAGACAGTGTCTCCAACCCTGTGTTGCTCAACTGCAGCACCTCAAGCCTGGGCAGCTCACCTACCAGCTCCTCAAGCAGCACTGGGCGGGGCCGGATTTTAGACTGCAGTGCCTGCAGCTTTAGCACCCGCAAGCTGGGCAGCCCCCTGATGCAGCAGGGCCTGGGGCTGCGCCCATTCCCGTTCACACTCAGTTGTTCGAGCCTGGGGAGCTGCCAGAGGAAGAAGCTGGAAGTTTGGTTCTGGGAGCAGAGAGCCTCAAAGCTGTTGCCAAGCAGGGAGAGTTGGCGAAGAGCAGGGAAGATCTTGGACACATTCTGGGCCCCCAACTGCAGTCCCCAGCCTTTTAGAGTCAGGGACTGCAAGACTGGAAAAACATTAGGAGCCAGCTTCCAAGGTGCCATGTCTGTGACTGCTTGAAGCTCCAGGCTGGTCAGACTCATGGGCAGGGACAACACCAGCCCAGAAGGGCCAGAGGGAAGCTTCAGTCTCAAGTTTTGCAGATTCTCTGGGCCCCAGAAATCCCAGGTGGGGCTCAGCACCATCTGGGTGTCTAGCAAGTTTAGGGTGGTCAGTGCAGGCAGAGGAGCCAGCCAGTCGTTGCCCAGGGCCACCAGTGGATTCATGCCCAAGTCCAGTATCTCCAGATGCCTCAGGCTGTTGAACACCTGGCTTTCCAAGGACACCAACTGGTTTTTCTGAAGTAGCAACTCCCGCAGATGGGGCAAACAGGAGAAAGTGGCTGGGGGCAGGGTATGCAGCCTGTTTGCAGACAGATCCAGGGCCTGCAGTTCTGACTTAGCCCCTGTCTCATTTGTGCAGAGCATGGCACTCTGCAATTTGTTGCTTCTCAGACTCAGTCTCTGAAGCCTGGGCATCGCAGACAGGAAAATTAGGGGCAGGTCAGTCAAACCAGTGTTGTTAAGAACCAAACTCTTCAAGCTGTGGCAAGAAGCCAGGGCCTCCGGAGTTATGTGCCTTATCTGAGTTAGTACCATATTCAGTTCCTGCAGCTCAAAGTATGCAATTACCTTGGTGGGCAGGGTGGCCGTGGCCGTTTGCACCACAGACAGTATATCCAGCCTCTGCAGCCCCAGTCCCACCACTTCCGAGGCCTCCACATTTGTGTAATCCATACGCAGAGTCCCCAGCTTGAGACCCTGGAGGGCCCCAGGGCTGGCCAAATTCAGCTTTTTGTTGAATGAGAGGTCCAACATGTCCAGGGTCCAGCCATTCCCAGAGGAGGCACCGAGCACTAGATCTGGGAAGATGTTGGCCAGCATACTCACATTCTGAAGGCAGCTGTACTGTATAGACAGCCGTTGTAGACTGGGAGGCAACCGGACACCAATGCTCCCCTCCAGACAGAGATGCCAGAAAGCAAGGTGATGGAGGGAGCTCAGGTTGCCAAAGGCATCAGGGGGTAGGTAAAGGTAATCCATTTGGCTGCTTAAGAAGGAAAGCTGCCGCAGCTGCCCCAAACCCTGAAGAGCTCCCGGCAGGAGCTGGGTAAGCCTCAGGCTCAGCCCCAGGAGCTTAAGCCCAGGGAAATGGGAGAAAGCATCTGGGGGCAGGACAGAAATGGAGCCAGTAAGACAGAGTCCCTCCACACCCCTCGGCACAGCCTCCAAAGCCTGTGTCAGGTTGGTCACCGAGGAACACCAGGCAAGGAGAGGCAGGCTGGAATCGATAGGGCAGATCCGAAAGAAACGAGAGGCCAGAGGCAGTCGGGAGCCTTCACTCACTAGGCAGTTGAAAGCTGTCCAGGCCACAGTCAGAGGAAGGGACAGGAGCAGAGCAGGCAGTAGCAAATGCCTGCCCATCATGGCGCCAAGTCTGAGGCATAGAGAGACAAAATCAGAACCCCTCGCTTTTCCAGGGGAGGGACCCAGACCCTATACACCCCCTCCACACACATTTATACAATACTCACAGCAGCAATAGCTCCAAATGAGTCCCGGAAAATCTGGAAGCAGGGTCAGAGTGCCACACACTTTCAAGCTGCAGAACAGCAGGGAAACTGAAAGGAAGCATGGGCCAGATAGAAGATGCTTATTATAGCTGAGGATCCAAGGGTCAGGGAAAAGAGGAAGGATTCTAGTGCTGAGGAGGAACCACTAAGTCTCACTTCTTTCATATGTGGAAGCAAGCAGTGTTTCTGAGCACAAGAGTAGAGGCCAGGATCTCACTCTGCCATTTTGCAGAGCTGGGCGCTTCGCCTCTCTGAGCTTCAGCTTCCTCATCTGTAAAATAAGTACATTAATAATGCCTGGATATATCCCAGAATATATTAAACAGATAACCAAAAGGTATTGGCGAAGTTCCTTGAGGGATGGGAGAAAAAATATGAAACTATTAAACTTTACCACCGGGGAAACCCCTATTACTGTATCAAGCATTAGGGACACCCAAATCAATAAACCAAGCCCTTGATCCTGAGGATTGCTTTTGTGAAGCTTATTTAAGTAGCAGAGAAGCTTCGGCTATGTAGGTACGCCTAAGGGTCACCTCCAGAGGGCCTCTTTTGTTGCTCAGAAGTGAACTTGCCCTCTCTAAGCACAGCTCTGCAAGTGAAAGCATTGCCCCCACACACACACACAGGACATGACATCCAGGTGTAAAAGTCTCCATGGCAGCATGGAAGATAACTCCAGGAGATGAGTCTGGCCCTGATACTGTGGGACCACCAATGACATCCTGACCAAAACGGGGAAAAAGAAGTGTAACAAATAAGGTATCATGGCTAAGAGAGTTCAAATAGAGTCGACAGGTTACTTTGGAGGTTGCTCTTATGCAAACTTCAGTTAAACAGCGCTACTTATCTTAACTTACCAAGCCCCAACCAAAACCATTCCAGCCATTCCTAAAGAACACCTAGGGCAATATATAAGATTCTACAAAGTTTCCATGCACTAGAGTAACTTTCCAGAAACCTACAATCTCCAAAGGTTTCTGTTGATCAGATAAGTCCTGAAACCTAGGGGGCACCAGCCTTTTCAGAACATCAGCTAGTTCCATCTCCCGACCCCTTATTATTGAAAGTGCTTCCAACCTGAAAAAAGCAGAATGGGCATAGCCAAAATACCCCTAAAGAGTAGGAGAAAGATCAAAGATGACAATAGAGTTATACAGAGAAGGTAGGGTTTAACAAATGAGTATGATTGCTAAGTCATTATATTGATATTTCTTTTAGTCTCCAGTATCTTAGAGCAGCTAGGAGTAAAAACCTAAAATTGTGGAATTATAACCCATCCAAACTCTGAAATCTGTTCTACAACTAATTGTTGTACTGTGCTTTGAAATTTATTACTTTTTTGTATATGTTATTTCTGATAGAAAAGAGAAAAAGGTGATGATAAAAAATATATATTCCTCCTGCCTCCAATATTCTGAAGCAGCTAGAAGGCAAAATCTGAGCTGATGCTATGGTAGCCCATGACAAACTGTAGGAGCTATCCTGTAACTACTTGTTGAAGAATGCTTTGAAAACTATTGCTTTTTTCTGTCTTTGCTTTGTATATATGTTATATGATTTAAAAGTTAAAAAACATCAGCACATTAATATCTGCTTCATAGGATTACTGCAGATTACACATGGTTGGCTAAATGGGGCGTCTCTCTTTATCACCTTCTTTACTACTTCCTCTTGTTACTTCTAATAGAAGAGAAGTCTTGGGTGAATCAGGATTTTAAAAAGCAGATGTTTTGTAAGCAGATCAATACATTGAAATTATGACATCATGGCTTTTTATGATGATCCACACTGAAAATTTCAAAAGGCTCAAGCTTCATCCAGAGCCGTGTAGGGATCCATTGCCTGCCCTTCCGGGATGGAGCAGGGGAAGATAGTCCCCTATGGCCTTGAGGTGCACTATCATGTTGGAGCTAGGACCCTAAGGGAGGAAAAAACAGGAAAGGGGCTTTATGATTACTCAAACAATGCAATGAACAATTCAGTACAATTAAATATGAGTTTCTGATTTTAAGAAATAATAAATATGGAAGATAGATTGTTTGACTTGAAGAATGGCATCTACCCCAAATTTACAACCAATACAATTGTTAGTGGTGAACCATCCATTGCATCTGATTTAAAGTCAGGAATAAGACAACTATAGTTACTTCTTTTGAACATTATACTGGAGGCCTTAGTGAGGAGAACAAGAGAAAAGAAGAAATTATAAATATTTTAAAGGAAAAAACAAAATGTTCTCATTTACAAGATAGTACGTGTGCCAGTTTGAAATACCCTAGAAAAGCCATGTTTTAATCCTAATCCCATTTTGTAAAGGCAGCCATTTCTTCTAATCCCTATTCAGCATTGTATGTTTGAAACTGTAATTAGATCATCTCCCTGCAGATGTGATTTAATCAAGAGTGGTTGTTAAACTGGATTAGGTAGAAGCATGTCTCCACCCATTTGGGTAGGTCTTGATTAGTTTCTGAAGTCCTATAAAAAAAGAAACATTTTGGTAAAATGAGGGAGATTCTGAGAGGAGAACAACATAGTCACAAGAACCACCAGCCAGCGACTTTTGGAAATGAAGAAAGAAGATGCATCCTGGGGAGCTTCATGAAACAGGAAGCCAGGAGAGGAAGCTAGCAGACAACACCATGTTCACCATGTGCCCCTTCCAGAAGAGAGAGAAACCCTGACCGTGTTCACCATGTGCCTTTCCAGCTGAGAGAGAAACTCTGACTGTGTTTGCCATGTGACCTTCCACTTGAGAGAGAAACCCTGAACTTCATCAGCCTTCTTGAACCAAGGTATCTTTCCCTGGATGCCTTAGATTGGACTTTTCTATAGACTTGCTTCAAATGGAACATTTTCTTGGCCTTAGAACTGTAAACTAGCAACTTATTAAATTCCCCTTTTTAAAAGCCGTTCTGTTTCTGGTATGTTGCATTCTGGCAGCTAGCAAACTAGAACAACATGATTGTCTATGTAGAACATTCAAGAATTTCTAAAATCAAACAATTAAAACTAAAGAGAGTTTAGCAGAGATGCTGGATACTAGATACATTTTTAAGCTTTCTAGTATACAACTATGTTAGTCTCAGTAGGGAACTGATGCCACATTCAACTTAGGATTTTTCTCAAAGGTATATAGCAAAATTATTAATCATAGAGATGAGAGTGGGACATGGGATACTGCAAGGGAATAGAAATCTGGGGCTAACAACTACAGAAGCTGTCATTACTCCTAGGACTGAAGGAAAAAGTCTTGGGAGGAGTTACCAGAACTTGGAAGGAGAGAGAGTTTTGCAGAATCAGATGCCTTAGGAGGAGCAATAACTTTCTGTAAAGTCACAAAGCTAACCTGAGGAGGTTTTCACAGGGCAGAAATCAGGGGTAAAAATGATTTTTATACCCCTGACCTCTCTCTCCTCCCTCCCTCTGATATGCTATAAGGATTCTCCATTGACCCCAGAATCAGAGGGGGGAAATTCATGGTGTAATCCATTGAGGTAAGCTTTCCTGAGAAAAGAGCAAGGTGAGAAGGACACAGAGTAGACCTAGAGGAACAAACTAAAGAAATGGAGTATAACAGATGATTAGAAAATGTGCTTAACATTTTTTTAAGAAGAAGGAGACACAAGAATATTTAGCTACAACTCAACAATGAAAAGACAGTTCAATTAGAAATGGACAAAAGACATGAACATTTTTCAGAAGAGGAAATACACATGGCTAAAAAGCACATGAAAAGATGCTCATCTTCACTATTAGGAAAATGCAAATCAAAACCACAGTGAGATATCATTTCACATCTACTAGAATGGCTGCTATTACACAGGAAACCACAAGTGCTGGAGGGGATGTGGATAGGAACACTTACTCACTGCTGGTGGGAATGTAAATGGTACACTTGCATGGAAGATGGTTTGGGGGTTCCTCAGAAAGCTAAGTATAGAGTTGCCCTACAATCTGGTATTCCTGCTAGTTGGTATAAACCCAGATCTGAAAGCAGGGATGCAAACAGACACTTGCACATTGATGCTCATAGCAGCATTATTCACAGTTGCCAAAAGACGGAAACAATCCAAGATGAATCAACAGATGAATGGATAAATAAAATGTGGTATATACATACACTGGAATATTATTCAGCAGTAAGAAAGAATGAAGTCCTAAAACACCAGCAACATGGATGAACCTTGAGGATATTATGTTGAGTGAAATGTCAGACACTAAATGTTAGATATTTTATGATCTCACTAATATGAACTAATTAAATACGTAAATTCATAAACGTAAAATGTAGAGTATAGGTTACCAGGTGTGGTAGTTTGAAGCTGTTGTGTACCCCAGAAAAGACCATGTTCTTTGAACTCATTCCTGTGGGTGCAGACATATTGTGGGTAGGACTTTTGGTTAGGTTATTTCAATTGAGATATGACCAAACCCATTCAAGGTGGATCTTATTCCCCTTCCTGGAGAACTTTATAAGTGGATAAAAGGCACACAGAAGAAGCCAAGAGATATAGAGAAAAAGCCCCCAGAGGAAATGAGAGAGGAAGCCACTGAAGCCAAAGGCTGAAAACAATGAAATCCAAGGGAGAAAGCACAGCATATGCCAGCCATGTGCCTTCCTATATGACAGAGGTATTCTTGATGCTGGTGGCCTTTCTTCAGAGAAGGTATTGTCCTGTTGATGCTTTAATTTGGACATTTTCACAGCCTGAGCACTGTAAATTTGTAAAATAATAAATCCCATTGTAGAAGTCAACCCTTTTCTGGTATATTACATTCTGGCAGCTTTAGCAAACTGAAACACGAGGGCATAGAATGAGGCTAGAGAATGGGGAGTGGTTGCTTAATATACACAGAATATTTATCTAGGTTGAAATTAAACATTTGGAAACAGAGGTGACAGTGGCATGTCATTGTGAGTATAATATTTTTAACTGAATGATAATGATAATACTGCATATCAAAACTTATGATGCCAGCAATATCTGTGGGGAAATATCTGTGTCTATATTATTAAAAAAAAAAACAGCAAAAGCTGAAGATTAACAAGGCAACAAAGTCAGAAATTAGAAAAGCAACAGTTAAAAAAAAGAAAGTTCTGCTTCCCACTTTATAGAGTAACTGGTACCAGGCTAGCCTTCCCACCATAAGCAACTGGAAAACTGAGCTAAATATATGAAAGAACTGTTTTCAGACATTAGACAAACTGGACATATATGGCAGCAATCCCTAAAAGAGGGGAAACAAATGTGGTGAGCCCTACAGTTGCCCTGGCTTTCTACATACGAGAATTTACTAGAGAGATGAGCCAAGATGGTGGCTTAGTGAAGTGTGGAATTTAGTTCATCCTCCAGAGCACCTAGTAAGTAGCCAGGAACAGTACAGAACAACTGCTGGGGCCACATCAGTGACCGGACCCACAGCATACATCAGTCTGGACAAGCTGAACCAGCTGCGATCCCACCCAGAATCATGAGTCCCCCTGAAGTAGAGAAAACTCTGTGTTCCCAAGAAAGCACCTAAGCCTCTAAGAAGTGTCCAAAACTTTATTGCCAGCAGGCCCAAAGGACTCCATCCAAAGCCTGAGTCCTGAATATTCTTGGTTTCCAGATTATATAGGCTAGTAAGCAAGGCGGGAGTCACTATGGGAACAGACGATAAACACTGAAAGGTAGGGAATTTCTTTTGTCTGAGATGGGACATGCACAGAGGACCTCTGTTTTGCAGACTTGACCCAAGGCAAGGTCTGCAGACGTGACCAGGGGCAGACAGATGCTGCAGACATTTTGTTTTACTCCCTGCTTTTTACATGCTTTAGGAGTACATAATTTCTTACATAAATTCATAAAGTAATACACACAAATTTATAAAGTTATACAAAAATACTGAGGTTAATCTTGTAAACTGCCTCATTCCCCCCTTTTGATGATATTATTCATCACATTTTATTTTATAAACCAGCACCATTTTCATTTGTAGAGACTAACTCACATCCATGATAATTTTTAGGGCTCAGTTTCCTTAGATGAATTAAGCAGGAGGCAGTTTTCTGTCTATTATGGTCTCTATTGTTTGATTTACATTTCTTAACAAGTAGGGGACTAGGCAAGGTAAAGTATAGCACTTACAACTCCTATTATCATTGCTGCAATCTTGGACCATGGTCTGGAAAACAATGAGTCAAGCCGTCAGGTCCAAGAGTTGTCTACTCCCGAATTTCTAGCTAATTCTTCAGAGAGAGCCATGAGTCCTTTTAGGGCCCTTGTGATTGACCCATCTGGGGCCATATTGTTGGGGATGTAGGTATAGCACCTTCCACCTAATATTACACAGACCCTCCTTTTTCTGCCAACATCATGTCTAATGCCAACCTGTTTTCCCAGGCTACCTTTTTGGTAGCAGCTAACTGCTGGGACAGGCCTCTAACAGCATCTTTAGTATAGTTTATGAACCTTCGCTGATTGTAATAAACATAATTAATCCAGTCTACATTTTTATTTACCGTTACCCATCAGAATAGGAAGGACTCAAACCCAGCCTATTTGGTTGCAAGCCTTATATTGGTCAGGAACTCCTCTCAGGACTACAATTGCATCCATATATATATTAAGGTCAAAGGAGCCCTCCAGGGCTTCCTGCTTTTCTCTAGACCTGGGTGCTGGCCCATGTTCTTGGGTTTGGTTTAGGTATGAGACAGTAAATGGGATGGCAAGCTACACTGAGGCAAAGGTCCCCTCCCAGAACTCCCCTCTGCAGAGTTCGTTTTAGAAAGTTTCCTCCACACAACCACCAAAGTTCTGCCCTGGGCACTGTCAGGTTACAGTATTTCAGATCCCCAGTGACATTCCAGGTCTGGATACAAGTTACCTGAGGTCCCCTTTTTGTTTTGTTTAAAAGTCATGAGATACACGCTGTGTGATTTCAGTGGCCTCCTTGTATTCCTTTCATTTCGCCCTTTTTGGCCAGAGGAAAGAGTGCGGCCATGGCACTGCAGTTATTGTTCCCTGTGGAGTTTAAAAGAGAAACCACCCACTTAAATTCTGCCTCATATTTATCAGGTCCTAAAGGAAAAGGGACAACCTGGGCACTAGGATGGCCAGTAGTACAGGTGTAGCAATCTCTTTCTCCCAAACTGTGCACAGTGTATCTCACCCATTCCCATCAGATATTGGTTTCACTACATCCTGTTATTGCTGTCAAATTTTTTTTTGCATCTTTGATCGTGATGACTTTTACTGCTGGGAGATTTAGAACTAGGTGGGATGACGGGCTTGGGGCATTTGCCTGTGGCTCAGACTGGGTTGGTAGGCTTAGGGCATTTGCTGGTGATGTGGACTGAGTGGGTCTAGAAGGGGGAACAGGCAGGACCCCCAGGATCTGGAAACAGCTGGTTGGGTCTTTGCCAGTAACATCCACCCCAATTCCAAAAGTGAGGTTATACTGTATGTCTACTGGCCCTGGCAGGACAGTAACGAGGGAATTACAGTTGTTTATCTGGCATTCACCCTTTACATGCCCCTTAACAAATGTTAATGGCTTAAGTGATTTGCAGTTTTCAAGTGAGGTTTCACTTACAGATCCGTAACCGAAATTCCAGGTGCCCTCGGGACACCACTGTTGTTGGAGTGAAGTTCGACCCCTAAACTGTGTAGTCCACCAAGCATCCTGCCATGACCAGCATGGGCTTCTTTCCCATCCTTTTTTCCTAGCTTGAGAGCACAGATATTTTTCTGATGAGCTTAATGCTTGCTGATTGCCCAGATTTCCACAGGAAATTCCCTCAAGTGCACAGAAGTCCAGCTGAATGACCTGAGAGTTACCTCCTTCAGTGACAGTGATGGAAGTTAGGGCAGCAGTTACTTGCCAGAGAGTGCCCAGGAGACAAAGGAGGATGATCATCTTAGAGATATTTTTAGTTTGAGTTTTCCAGATATGAAGGGTCCCACCAAATCAAGGTAAAATTAGTGTTTGGAAAGTATTGCAGGCGACCTACTTCTAGAAGGGCTAAGACTGCTAAGTGAAAAACAAATGCAAAGAGTAAGAAAAAGACAATTAGTCCCCAGACCTGGCAGGCCGGGATGTCCGTACGTCAATTCCTCGTCTTTGGCCTTGCACAGATCATTCAGCTTCCAGGGTGACTGAAGCAGGACTTAAAGATTTCCTCAGGCTCCAGCCATGCATAGACCAGTCAGTTTCTGAAGCGGCTGGTGGTTTTCTTGTGCAAAGTCAGAAGCAGCAAGTTCTCTGGGTCAGTTCAGTACTTCCAAGATGGAGTTAAGCCATTTCCAGGCTTCAGCCGGGAGTGGTGGATCCAGGGGGTGATCTCAGCAACCTTAACAGCTGTAGGAGAAAGGAGGACCATATAGGGCCCTAACCAAGTGGGTGTTAATGCCTGATTTGTCCTATCTTTTACCCAGACTAGTGATCCCGGGGTAAAGGAGTGCACAGAGGGTGTTCGTTGTAGTGGGAATCTTTTCATTTACCCAGCTGTGCAACTGAGTTTAGCTTAGGCCCTGGAGCTGCCTTTGTAAAGTTAATTCTCCAAATTGTGTAATATTTCCTTGGAGTTCTTTTATCAGCAGTGGAGGCCATCTGAACAGAACTTCAAATGGGGGAAACCCAGTTTGTTTTGTGGGACTGCATCTTATCCTTAACAAGGCTATTGGGGAGTACCTCAGTCTATTTTAGATTGGTTTCCTGACAGAGTTTTTTCAGTTGTGACTTCAGGGTGCAGTTCATCCGCTCCACTTTTCCTGAACTCTGTGGCCTATATGCTGTGTGGAGATTCCACTTTATTCAGAGCACTTTGCTGAGATTTTGTACGATCTGGGCCACAAATGCGGGTCCACTGTCAGAACCCAGTGAGCTTGGCAACTGCAGCAAAGTTAGGGACCCAGATGCGGCAAAACCCTGCAGCCCCTAGAAATTCATGGACTTGTCACTGAGATATGGGTGTAGGAGTCTGACAGACGGCTTTCTTTCTTTCAACTCCCAGGTGCCAGATGCCTTGAGCAATGTGAAATCTGAGGAATTTCACCTGTTTCTTGCAAATCTGGGCCTTTTTCTTTGAGACCTTGTAGCTTCTTTGATTTAAGTGGGTCAGGATCACTTTAGTACCTTCTAGACATTCTTGTGAGGTTTTGCTGTCTAAGAGCAGATCATCCACATATTGGAGTACAACGCTATTATACTTTTTGTTGTGAAAGTCCTGCAAGTCCTTTCCTAGGGTCTGGCTAAATATAGTGGGAGAATTTTTGAACCCTTGAGGCAGGCGCATCCAGGTGGATTTTTGTTTTCTTCTAGTGCATGGATGTTCCCATTCAAAGGCACAAATGGGTTGGCTGACCAGTGCCAGACAAACATAGAAGAAGGCATCTTTCAGGTCAAGGCAAGAGGAAAATGATGCTGTAGCTGGAATTAGGCTCAGTAGAGTATATGGGTTTGGTACTATGGGATGTAGTGTAACAGTCACTTTGTTGATGGCCCATAAATCTTGAACAGGACTGTTCTAGTTTGCTAGCTGCTGGAATGCAATATACCAGAGACAGAATGGCTTTTAACAAGGGGAATTTAATGAGTTGCTAGTTTACAGTTCTAAGGCCGAGAAAATGTCCCAATTAAAACAAGTCTATAGAAATGTTCAATCAAAGGCATCCAGGGAAAGATACCTTGGTTCAAGAAGGCCGATGAAGTTCAGGGTTTCTCTCTCAAGTGAGCAGGCACATGGTGAACACAGTCAGGGCTTCTCTCTCTGCTGGAAGGGCACATGGCGAATACAGCGTCATCTGCTAGCTTTCTCTCCTGGCTTCTGGTTTCAAGAAGCTCCCTGGAAGGCATTTTCCTTCTTCATCTCCAAAGGTCACTGGCTGGTGGATTCTCTGCTTCGTAGTGTTGCTCTCTCTGAATCTCTCATTCTCCAAAATGTTTCCTCTTTTATAGGACTCCAGAAACCTATCAAGACCCACCCCAATGGGTAGAAACATGTCGTCACCTAATCCAGTTTAACAACCATTCTTGACTAAATCACATCTACCAGGGAGATGATCTCATTATAGTTTCAAATATACAGTATTGAATAGGGATTATTCTACCTTTATGAAATGGGATTTATATTAAAATATGGCTTTTCTTAGGGGGCATACTTCCTTTCAAACCAGCACAAGGATGGTAATCGTTGGTGCCAGTTTTCATACCAGTAACAAAGGAGTGTTCTATGGGGACTGGCAGACCCATAGTATACCAAGAACAAGCAGGCGGTCGATGTGTGCCTGAATTCCCACCTGGGCTTCCTGGGGGACTGGATATTATTTAAGACACACTGAGGCAACTTATAGATGGAGTTCCATGAGGACCGGAGGGGCATTCTTTGCTAGCCCCGGTGGACTGTTTTCTGCCCAAACAGAAGGATCAACTCCTGGCATTTGTGGATGGTCAGGCTGGTTTTGGTTTTCTTTGGTGAGAAAGAAGCACCACTGTTCTGTTTGGGGGGCTGTCAGGGTCACCATGATTTTTCTCTCTGGGTTTTTTAGCATCAGGAAACATTCCCCTTCTGCACTGAAACTTATCTGGGCCTGGAGCTTTGTCAGGAGGTCTCAGCCCAGCAGGGGTACTGAGCAGTCAGGAAGGTGAAGAAATTGATGAAAAACTTCACAAGATCCCAGCAGACACTTGCGGGCTGTTAAGAAGGGATGTTGAGCTGAGATGCCCATAGCCCCAATGATGGTGGTTTGCCTTTTGGTTTTAGGCCCAATTTGCTGCATGACAACAGAATGTTTTATGCTGGTGTTTACCATGAAGTCCATTTTTTGGCCCCCTACTGTCATCGTGACCATGGGCTCCCCGGAGCTGAGTATGAAGTGGCCCTGTCTGCCTCAGTCCGAATTGTCTTCAAGGCCTGTTAGTCCTAAAAAATTAGTAGCTATGGGCTCCTCATGGCTAGTGGAGTGCTTGCTTTCCTTTTCCCATCTTTTTGTTGGGGGCATTCTGCTTTCCTGTGTCCCTCCTCTTTACAGTAAGCACAGTGGTTTCTTCCCAGTGGAGCTGCTCTCCTCGGTTTTCTGGGCAGCCCCCAGTAAGTGGATGTTTTATTTTCTGGCCCTGAACACTTGAAGGTTCAGGGTTTCGAGAATGGGGGCTTCCTGGTGCCCTGCATGAGCGTCACCGCAAGCAGGTCTGCTTTTTTCTTTAGTCATCAGTTTGCTTCTCTCTGTCTCTCTTGGTCTCGGTTCATGTAGACTTTTGTAGCCACTTCAGGGAGCTGGGATATATTCATTCCAGAAAACCCTTCTAATTTCTGCAGCTTTCTCTGGATATCAGGTTGGGCTTGCCCAATAAACACAGCATTAACAAGTTTCTGGTTTTCTGGCGCCTCAGGGTCAAAAGGAGTATACAATCTAAAGGCTTCACAGAGGCACTCTTGGAACTGGCCAGGGGCTTTGTCTGGCTTTTGCAGGACTTAAGCAGTTTTTGACATATTTATTGTTTTTCTGGCCCCCCCTTTTTTTTCTTTTTTTTAATTTTTATTAATAAAACAAATCAACAAGATGAACATTCTTTTTTATCACATAATTGTATATTCATCATCATGATCATTTCTTAGAACATTTGCAACAATTCAGAAAAAGAAATAAAAAGAAAAGAAAAAAAATTCATACATACCATACCCCTTACTCCTCCCATTCATCGATAACTAGCATTTCAATCTAAATTTATTTTGACATTTGTTCTCCCTGTTATTTATTTATTTTTAATCCATATGTTTTACTCATCTGTCCATAAGATAGATAAAAGAGGCATCAGATGCAAGGCTTTCACAATCACATAGTCACATTGTGAAAGCTATGTCATTATACAATCATCTTCAAGAAACGTGGCTACTGGAACACAGCTTTACATTTTCAGACAGTTCTCTCCAGCCTCTCTGTTATGCCTTAACTAAAAAGGTGATATCTATTTAATGCATAAGAATAACCTCCAGAATAACCTCTTGACTCTGTCTGGACTCTCTCAGCCATTGACACTTTATTTTGTCTCATTTCTCTCTTCCCCCTTTTGGTTGAGAAGGTTTTCTCAATCCCTTGGTGCTGAGTCCCAGCTCATTCTAGGATTTCTGTCCCATGTTGCCAGGAAGGTCCACACCCCTGGGAGTCATGTCCCATGTAGAAAGGGGGAGGACAGTGAGTTTGCTTGTTGTGTGGACTGAGAGAGAGAGGCCACATCTGAGCAACAAAAGAGGTTCTCTTGGGGGCAACTTTTAGGCCTAATTTTTAGCAAACTGAAGCACTGGGGATAGAATGAGGCTAGAGAATGGGGAGTGGTTGCTTAATATACACAGAGTATTTATCTAGGTAGAAGTTAAACGTTTGGAAACAGAGGTGACAGTGGCATGTCATTGTGAGTATAATTAGTCCTGAATTAGGAATGAATGTGGTTGAAAGGGGTAGTTTAGTTATGTATGTCACCAAAAGGAAAGCTGGAAGTGAAAACATGGAAATGTATGATACAGTGAATCTTGTGGTAGATTATGACTATGATTAAAAGTACAAATATTAAGAAGTTCTTTCATGAACTAGAACAAATGTATGACGCTATTACAAGGAATTATTTGTAAGTGGCCTATGTTAGAAAATGTACCTGTTGCTCACTCTGGACTATCTTTAACAGTAACATCTGAATATTCTTTCATCAACAGTAACTAATGTACCACATCAATACTTGCAGTCAGCAACAGGGGGAATAAAAGAATATGGGATGTTTGGGGGGGGTTCATATTTTTATTTTATCTTATTATTATTATTTGGAATAATGAAAAGTTCTAAAATTGATTCCTAGGTGATTGTGGTGATTATTGCACAACTGTGTGTTGATACTGAGAACCCTTGATTGTATACTCTGGATGGATTTATGGTGTTTGAATATATCTCAACAATATTGCATTAGAAGAGAATATATAGGTAAATTGAACATAATAGAATCCAGAAATAATAAACATATCCAGTTGCCTGATTTATAGAAAGGCACTTGTTCAATTCTATTTATCTTCATAAAAATGATTTCAGATATACCATGAGACTAAATGTGAAAAATAAAGCAATAAACATTTTAGAAGAAAATATCTTCATGGTCTTGGGATAAACAAAATATTCCTAAATATAACACAAAAACATTAGTCATAAAAATTTCATAAATTAGATTTTATTCTTTTATTATTTATTTACTTATTTATTTTGAATAGGCAGGCACTGGGAATCATACCCAGGTCTCCGGCATGGCAGGCGAGAACCCTGCTGTGCTGGTTTGAATCTATGGTGGACCCCAGAAAAGCTATGTCCTTTAATCCTCATTCAGTATTGCTGGGTGGGAGCATTTTGATTGTTCCCATGGAGATGTGGCCCACCCAATTGTGGGTGGTAACTTTTGATTAGATGATTTCCATGGAGGTTTGTCTCCACCCATTGAAGGTAGAGTTGCTTACTGGAATCCTTTAAAAGAGGAAACATTTTGGAGAGAGTCCCTTTTGATAGAGCCACAAGAAAAGCAGCAGATGCCGCCATGTTTGCCATGTGCCCTTCTAGCTGAGAGAGAAATGTTGGCTGTCATTGGCCTTCTTGAACCAAGGTATCTTTCCCTAGATGCCTTAAATTGGACATTTCTATAGACTTGTTTTAATTGGGACATTTTCTCAGCCTTAGAACTGTAAACTAGCAGCTTATTAAATTCCCCTTTTTAAAAGCCATTTTGTTTCTGGTATATTGCATTCCAGCAGGCAGCAAACTAGAACATCTGCCAATATAAATTTGATTTTAATCATTAAAATTATGAAATTCTGTTCATTAATGCATAATTAAGAAACTGAAAACTCAAGCCATATACCACTGGAAGATATTTGCAATACATATGTTCAACAGAGGAATCATAGTGGAACATAAGAAAGATATGTTTGAATAACCCATGGGTCAGAGAAGGAACCATAGTGAAAGTTAGAAAATATTTTTAATCAAATGATAATGAAAATATTACATATCAAAACTTGTGAGATGATGCTTAAACAATATCTGTGAGGAAATATATAGCCTTAAGGTTCTATATTATAAAAGAAACAGCAAAAGCTGAAAATTAATGGGGCAACAACCTCAGGAATTAAAAAAGAAACAGTTAAAAAAAAAAAAAAAAGAGTTCCACTTCCACCTTTATAGAGTAACTGGTACCAAACTAGCTCTCCCACCATAAGCAACTGGAAAACTGGGCTAAATATATGAAACAACTGTTTTCAGACATTAGACAAGCTGGCCATTTAGGGCAGCAATCCCTAATAGAGGGGAAACAAATTGGGTGAACTCTACAGTTGCCCTCGCTTTCTACCTACAAGAATTTGCTAGAGCAGCAGAGGTAGAGAGAGTGAACACAAGCTGAGTGCAGCAGTCTTAGTGAGGTGAGAAAACAGAAGGTCAAATAAATTGGAATTTGTGAAACAGCGTATAGGAGAGGAGGAAGCTGCACTGAGAAAGAGCTCTAGAATCTGCATGGAGTTCTCTTGGATCTTTGGCTGATACTACGTTGGGAATGTATAGGATGAAACTTCACAAGGCTGGACAAACAATGACTTGGATAGGTATAAACTGAATAATTTCCAGATTATTCACAGGGTTGTGAGATTTTGAATTCTGACAAGCCAGTTATAAGGAACCTTGTTGAACACCCAGCACATTCACTAGAGATCCCAAACAGGTCACACTTTAGTAATGGGTTAAACTACCCTGGAATATAAGCTTAAAAACAAATTTTGAAAAGGCAAAGATGATCCAAAAATAAACTGCCTGACTAAACAAACAAACTCAACACTCTATAAAGGGAAATGACAAAATCCATCTAGTCATAATGTAACATTTACAATGTCTAGTATCCAATTAAAAAATTCAAGTTGTATAAAGAATCAAGAAGATGAGACCTATAACCAAGAGAAAAATCATTCAGGAGAAACACATCCACAAATGACACAGATAGAATTAGCAGACAAAGATGTTAAGCAATATATTATAAATACACTAAATATGATCAAAGATTTAAATGAAAACATGAACATCATGAAGATAGAAAGGAAAGATATGAAAAACTAAATGGAACTTGTAGAACCGAAAATTTCAATATCTGAAGTGATGGTTTCACTGGATGGGATTAATAGCATTACATAATGCAGGAGAAAATCATAAGTGAACTTGAAGACCTAGAAATAGAAACTCAATCTAAGTGTAGTGTAGAAAAGATAAAGACAAGGGAATATTGAATAAACTCACCTGTTTGACAAAATCAAATAGTCTCACATCTGTTTAATTGGAATCCTAGAGGGGATAAAAAGAAGTGGGAGAGATTGTGAACCAATGAGACAAATTTTTTTTCAAATTCTGTAAGCTATAAACTTACAGAGCCAAGAATTTCAAGAAATCCCAAGGTGAACAAACACAAAGAAAACCACAGCAAGGAATATCATAATCAAAATGCTGAAAATCATTTGTAAAGAGAAAATCTTAAGAATAGTTACAGGGAAATGGCCTATTACATAAACAAGGAAAAAGACATGAGTTACCAGTACCCTATATTGCTAGAACTATCAATGACTGAAATTCCCCAAGAATAAAGATTTTGGTTACTCTACCTGGTAAAAAGAACAAACAACAAACATAGATTAAAACAATTGAGATGCTACGTTAAGTCAAATGGAAAGTGAAATAGTTCTTGGAGAACAGAAATAAAATAAAGCTTCAGAGACTGCATATATCAGTATTCTCTTCTTTGTTGTGGCATGCGTGTTTTTTTTTAAATATTTTTATTCACAAATCTTCACACACATACAGTCCATACATGATGTACAATCTGTGGCTCACAATATCATCACATAGTTGTGTATTCATCACCATGATCATTTTTAGAACATGTACGTCACTCCAGAAAAAGAAATAAAAAGAAAAAACTCATACATCCCGTGCCCCTTATCCCTCCCTCTCATTGACCACTAATATTTCCATCTACCCAATTCATTTTACCGCTTATTTTTTATTTATTTTTATACATATTTTTTACTCATTTGTCCATACCCTGGATAAAAGGAGCATTAAGCACAGGGTTTTCACAATCACACAGTCACATTGTAAAAGTTGTATCTTTATACAATTGTCTTCAAGCATCAAGTCTACTGGAACACAGCTCAAGAGTTTCAGGTACTTCCCTCTAGCCACTACAATACACTATCAACTAAAAATGGATATTTATATAATGCATAAGAATAACCTCCAGGATAACCTCTTGACTCTGTTTGAAATCTCTCAGCCATTGAAACTTTATTTTGTCTTATTTCTCTCTTCCTCTTTTTGGCCGAGAGGTCTTTCTCAATCACTTGATGCTGGGTCCCAGCTCATCCTGAAGTTTCTCTCCCATGCTGTTGGGGATATTTATACCTCTGGATTCATGTCTCAGTAGCGTGAAGGGCAGTGAGTTCATCTGCTGAGTTGGCTTAGAGAGAGAGAGGCCACATCTGAGCAACACAAGAGGTTCTCTGGATGTGACTCTTAGACATAGTTTTAAGTAGGCTTAGCCTATCCTTTGCAGGGATAAATTTCATAGGGGCAAACCCCAAGATCGAGAGCTCAGCCTATTGATTTGGTTGTTCCCACTGCTTGTGAGAATATCAGAAATTCTCCAAATGGGGAAGTTGAATATTTCCTCCTTTCTTCCCATTCCCCCAAAGGTACTTTGCAAATACTTCTTAATTCACTACCCAGATTACTCTGGGATATATCAGGGTATCACACTAACCTGGACAAACCAACAAGATCTCATTCCCTATTCAAGATTCCATGTATTTATGGTGTTCAAGTAAACTGACCATACAAGTTCAACTAGGTAATGTGCTAACCAAAATATAAATTTTGCACCAAAAAAAAACTCCCTTTGGTTTTACACAGTAGTTGAAGTTTTAAAATATAGACAAGATCATCCTTTACCCTGTATTCTGCTCTACTTAGTCCTATCCAAATCAGCTTCCTTCAAATCTCTAGCAAAGTCTGATCCCTTTTTCAACTTTTAAAATAATTCCTGAATGGGGTACTGCTAACTTTCATAGCTTCAGAGCTCGAACTCTGAGTCTCAGGTCACATAAATACCCAAAGTTTCTGGGAACAACGAGGTTATATAAGAACAGCTCAGTATCTCAGAATTTAGAAATAACAGTTACAACTCCTGAATATATGTGACCGATGTAATAGCTTACAATCTAGGGCCCTTTACAATAGGCCCCAACCTTATAATCCATGCTCTCCACTTCAGTTCACCAAGTTCTTATATTGTAGTTAGTCCATATGAGTGAGACATGATATTATTTGTCTTTTTGTTTCTGACATTTCATTCAACATACAGTCCTTAAGTTTCATTCACCTAGTTGCATGCCTCACAATTTCATTCCTTCTTGCAGCGGCTCATTAGTCTGTTGTATGTATACACCATGTTACCCCTTCCATTCCTCAGCTATTGTACCCTGAGGCCACCTCCATCCAGTGTGAATTGTGAACTCTTCAGCCATAAACATCAGTGTGCAAATGTCCATTCATGTCCCCACAATCAGTTCCTCCAGTATATACTGAGCAAGAGGGTTTCAGGATCATATGGCAACCCCACCTCTAGCCTCCTGTAGAACCACCACACTGCCCTCCCGGAGGCTGCACTTTTCAGTTTCCCTACTGACAGTGAATAGGTACATCTCTTTCTCCACATTTTCTCTAGCATTTGTTTCTCTCTATTCATTTTTAAACAGTTTTATCCACACATTATATAATCCAACCTGAGTATAAAGACATGCCTTTGCCACCATAATCTATATGAAGACATTTCCTTTTCTTCTACAAATAATCCACATCCCTCCCCCTTGCCCCCTCCCTCCGCTGACACTTAGTTTTGGTATAATACCTTTGTTGCATTTGGTGGAAGTATATTACAGTGTTACTGTTGATTCTAGACCCTAGTTTGCATTGATTGTACTCCCCCCCCACCTGTATGCCATCCATTTTCAACACCTTGAACTGTTGACATTCATTTGTTCTCCCTCATGCAAAAGCTTTTTTTATTTGTACATTAATCACCATCATTATCCACTCTAGGCCTTCCTAAGTATACCATCTCTCTCTTTATCCTCTATCTTTCCTGTTGGTTTCATAAATGCCTCCAGCCCTTCTCCCTCAATCATACATTCATCTTCATTCAGTGTACTTGTATTATTGTGCTACCATCAGGTAGTATTGTGCTATCTATTTCTGAATTTTTACAGTCAGTCCTGTTGCACAGTCTGCATTTCTTCAGCACCAAATGCCCAATCTCTACCCTCTTCCATTTTTCCTGATAACTTGTGTTCTTAACTTCAACTCTTAAAAGTTCACCCATTAATGTTAGTTTATATTAGTGAGAACACACAGTACTTATCCTTTTGTTTCTGGCTAATTTCACTCAGTATAATGTCCTCAAGGGTCATCCAGGTTTTTATGTGCTTCATGACTTTATTCTGTCTTACAGCTGCATAATATTCCATCATATGTTCATCCCACCGCTTCTTTAGCCGCTCATATGTTGGTGGACATTTGGGCTTCCCCATCTCTTGGCAATCATAAATAATGCAGCTACAAACATTGGTGTGCAAATGTGCATTTATGTTCTTGCCTTCAGTTCCTCTGAATATATACCTTGTAGTGGGATTGTTGGATCATATCACAATTCTATACTTAACTTACCAAAGAACCACCAAACCAACTTCCAGAGCAGTTGTACCATTTTACATTCCCACCAACAGTGGATAAGTGTGCCTCTTTCTCCACATCCTCTCCAGCACTTCTTGCTTTCTGTTTAGTTTTTTTGTTTGTTCATTTGTTTTGTTTTTGATATGGCTATTCTAGTGGGTGTCAGATGATATCTCATTGTGGTTTTGACTTGCATTTCCCTAATGGTCAGTAAAATTGAGCATCTTTTCAGGTGCCCTTTAGCCATTTGTATTTCCTCTTCTGAGAAGTGTCTGTTCATCTCTTTTCCCCATTTTTTAATTGGATTGGTTGTCTTTTTGTTGTTGAGTTGAAGAATCTCTTTATATATTTTAGGTATTATATCCCTTATCTCATAACGTGGTTTCCAAACATTGTCTCCCATTGCATAGGCTGCCTTTTTACTTTCCTGACAAAGTTTTTTGATACACAAAAATGATTAATTTTGAGGAGTTCCCACTTAGCTATTTCTTTTTTCAATGCTCGTGCTTTGGGTGTAAGATCTAGGAAACCCCTACTATTACAAGATTTGTAATGTATTTCCCTACATCTTCTTCTAACAGTTTTATGGTTTTAGCTCTAATATTTAGGTCTTTGATCCGTTTTGAGTTAATTTTTGTATAAGGTGTGGGATATGGATCCTCTTTCATTCCTTTGCCTATGGCTACCCAGTTATCCAAGCATCATTTATTGAAGAAGCTGCTCTGTCCTAGGTGGGTTGGTTTGACTGCTTTATCAAATATCAATTGTCCATAGCTGAGAAGGTCTAGTTCTGAACACTCAATTCAATACTGTTGGTTAGTATATCTTTATGCCAATACCATGCTGTTTTGACCACTGTTATTTTGTGATTGCTTTAAAGTCAGGTAGGATGAGACCTCCGACTTCATTTTTCTTTCTCAAGACATTTTTAGCTTTTGGGCTCTCTATCCTTCCAAATAAATTTAGTTATTGGTTTTTCTATTTCTGCAAAGTAGGTTATTGCAATTTTAATTTGTATTCATGGACTCTATAAATCAATTTAAAATTGACATCTTACTTATACTTAGTCTTTCAATCATGAATATAGTATGCCCTTCCATTTATTTAGGTCTTCCATTATTTCTTTTAGCAATTTCTTGTAGTTTTCTGTGTATAGGTCTTTTGTATCCTTAAATTTATTCCTAAATATTTTGTTCTTTTGGTTGCTATTTTAAATAGATTTTTTTTTCTTGATTTCCTCCTTAGATTGTTCATCACTAGTGTATAGAAACACTACTGATTTGGGGGTGTTCATCTTGTATCCTGACACTTTGCAATACTCATTTATTAGTTCTAGTAGCTTTGCTCCTAATTTTTCAGGATTTTTGAAATATAATATCTTATCATCTGCAAACAGTGAGGGTTTTACTTCTTCCTTTCCAATTTGGATACCTTTTGTTTCTTTTTCTTGTTTAATTGCTCTGGCTAAAACTTCCAGCATAATGTTGAATAACAATGGTGACAGTAGACATCCTTGTCTTGTTCCTGATCTTAGAAGGAAAGCATTCAGTCTTTCCCCATTGAGGATGATGTTAGCTGTGGTTTTTTTCATATATTCCCTTTATCATATTGAGGAAGTTCTCTTCTATTCCTATCCTTTGAAGTGTTTTTCTCAAGAAAGGATGTTTAATTTTGCCTTTTCTGCATCAATTTAGATGATCATATGGTTTTTCACTTTCATTTGTTGAAATGTTGTATTACATTAATTGATTTTCTTATGGTTCAACATGTTCTTTGGAGCACTCTAGCTCAGTGCATCCTTGCATACCTGGAATAAATCCCACTTGGTCATGGTGTATAATTCTTTTGATGTGCTGCTGCATTGGATTTGCAAGTTCTTTCTTGAGGATTTTTACATATATATTCATTAAAGAGATTAATCTGTAATTTTCTTTTCTTGTAGTATCTTTGTCTGGCTTTAGAATTAGGGTGATGTTGGCTTCATATAATGAGTTAGGTAGTGTTCTAGTTTGCTAGCTGCTAGAATGCAATATACCAGAAACAGAATGGCATTTAAAAGGGGAATTTAATACATTGCTAGTGTACAGTTCTAAGGCTGAGAAAATGTCCCAATTTAACTAGTCTATAGAAATGTCCAATCTAAAGCATCCAAGAAAAGATACCTTGGTTCAAGAAGGCCGATGAAGTTCAGGGTTTCTCCCTCAAGTGAAAGGGCATGTGGCAAATACAGAGTTTCTCTCTCATCTGGAAAGGTACGTGATGAACATGGTCAGGGTTCCTCTCTCATCTGGAAGAGCACATGGTGAACATGGCATTATCTACTAGCTTCTTCTCCTGGCTTCCTGTTTCATGAAGCTCCCCGGGAAGCATTTTCCTTCTTCATCTCCATAGGTTGCTGGCTGATGGACTCTGCTTCTCGTGGCTATGTCGTTCTACTCTGCTGTCTCTGAATCTCCTTCATTATCCAAAATGTTTGCTCTTTTATAAGTCTCTAGAAATTTATTAAGGCCCACCCAAATGGATGGAGACATGTCATCACCTAATCCAGCTTAACAACCACTCTTGATTAAATCACATCTCCAGGGAGATGATCTGATTACAGTTTCAAACATATGGTATTGAATAGGGATTATTCTGCCTTTATGAAATGGGAGTTAGAGTTAAACATGGCTTTTCTAGGGGACATACATCCTTTCCAACCAGCACAGGTAGCTTCCCTCCTCTTCAATTTTTTAAGAGTTTGAGGAGTATTGGTACTAATTTTTTCTTGAATGCCTGGCAGAATTCACATGTGAAACCAACTTGTTCTTTCTTTTGGGGGAGCTTCTTGATGACTAATTCAGTCTTTTTTGTTGTGATTGGTTTGTTGAGGTCATTTATTTCTTGTTAATGTTAGTTGTTATGCCTGTTCTAGTTGCTAGCTGCTGGAATGCAATATACCAGAAACAGAATGGCTTTTAAAAATGGGAATTTAATAAGTTGCTAGTTTACAACTAAGACCGAGAAAATGTCCAATTAAAACAAGTCTATAGAAATGTCTAATCAAAAGCATCCAGGGAAAGATACCTTGGTTCAAGAAGGCTGATGATATTCAGGATTTCTCTCTCATCTGGAAAGGCACATGGCCAATACAGTCACAGTTTCTTAGTTGGAAGGGCACATGGCGAGCAAGGCATCATCTGCTACTTTCTCTCCTGGCTTCTGTTTCATGAAGCTACCCAGGAGGCATTTTCCTTCTTCATCTCCAAAGGTCACTGGCTTGTGGCCTCTCAGCTTCTCATGGCTATGTCATTCTTCTCTGCTGTCTCTGAATCTCTTTCATTCTCCAAAATGTTTCCTCTTTTATAGGACTCCAGTAAACCAATCAAGACCCACCCAAGTTGGTGGATATATGTCATCACCTAACCCATCTTAACAACCACTCTTGACTAAATCACATCATCCAGTTTCAAACATACGGTACTGAATAGGGATTATTCTACCTTTATGAAATAGGATTTTGATTAAAACGTGGCTTTTCTAGGGGACATACATGCTTTCAAACCAGCACAATGCCTTTCTAGGAAGTTGTCCACTTCATTTACATTGTCTAGTTTATTAGCATATAGTTGCTCATAGTATCCTCTCATTACCTTCTTTATTTCTGCAGGGTCAGTAGTCAAGTCTCCTCATCCATTTCTGATTTTATTTATTTGTATCCTCTCCTTTTTTTTCTTTCTCCATCCAGCTAAGGGTCCACTGATTTTAATGATTTTCTCAAAGAACTAACTTCTGGTTTTGTTGATTTTCTCAATTGTTTTCATATTCTCAATTTCATTTATTTCTGCTCTGATCTTGTTATTTCTTTCCTTTTGTTTATTTTGGGGTTAGTTTGCTGTTCTTTCTCTACTTCTTCTAAGTGAACAGTTAATTCCTCCATTTTTGCTCTTTCTTTTTAATGTAAGCATTTAAGGCAATAAATTTCCCTCTCGGCACTGCTTTTATTGCATCCCATAAATTTTGGTATTTTGTGTTTTCACTTTCATTTTCCTTGAGATATTTACTGATTTCTCTTGTAATTTCTTCCTTGACTCACTCAGAGTGTGTTGTTTAGCCTCCAGATATTTGCGGTTTCTAGCCCTCTACCTGTTATCAATTTCCAACTTCATTCCATTATGATCTGAGAAAGTGTTTTCTATGATTTCAATCTTTTTAAATTTATTGAGACCTGCTTTGTGACCCAGAATATGGTCTGTCCTTGAGAATGATCCATAAGCTCTGAAGAGCTGTTGTGGGATGTAATGTTCTGTGAATATCTGTTAAGTCTAGTTGATCTATCGTATTATTCAAATTGTTTCTTTATTGATCCTCTATCTAAATGTTCTATCTGTTGATGAGAGTGGGGATTTGAAGTCTCCAACTATTATGGTACAGGTGTGTATTTCTACCTTCAGTGTTGTCAGTGTCTGCCTTATGTACTTTGGGGTGCTCGCTTAGTGCATAAATATTTATGATTGTTATTTCTTCTTGTTGGATTGTTTGTTTTATTAATATATAGTGTCCTTCTTTGTCTCTTATAATTGTTTTACATTCAAACTCTAGTTAGTCGGATATTAGTATAGTTACTCCTGCTCTTTTCTGATTGTTGTTTGCATGAAATATCTTTTCCCAACCTTTCACCTTCAACCTATGTTTGTCCTTGGGTCTAAAATGATTCTCCTATAGACAGCATACAGATGGGTCCTGCTTTTTAGTCCATTTTGACAGTCTATGTCTTTTGATTGGGGTGTTTAATCTATTAACATTTAATGTTATTACTGTAAAGGCAGTACTTTCTTCCACTATTTTGTCTTTTGGACTTTATCCGTCATATCTAATTTTTTCTCTTTTTACCTTTACTGAGAGTCTTCATTTCTACACTCTTCTCCACATGCCTCTCTCCTGCCTTTTCCTATCTGCCTGTCATGCTCCCTTTAGTATATCTTGCTGAGCTGGTCTCTTAGTCACAAATTCTGTGATTGTTCATCTGAAAATATTTTAATCCCTCTCTTTTCTGGAGGACAATTTTGCTAGATGTAGAGTTCTTGGTTAGCAGTGTTTCTCTTTTAGAATCTTAAATATATCATACCAATGCCTTCTTGCCTCCATGATTTCTGCTGGGAAATCTACACATAGTCTTATTGAGCTTCCCTTATATATGATGGTTTGCATTTCTCTTGCAGCTTTCAAAATTCTCTTTGTCTTTGACACTTGACAATCTGATTAGTAAATGAATTGGAGTATGTCTATTTGGATCTATTCTGTTTGGAGTATGTTGCACTTCTTGGATCTGTAATTTTATGTCTTTCATAAGAGATGGGAAATTTTTAGTGATTATTTCCTCCATTGGTCTTTCTCCTCCTGTTCCCTTCCCTTCTCCTTCTGGGACACCTACTACGTGTATCTTCATGTGCTTCACGATGTCATTCAATTTCTTGAGACCATCCTCATATTTTTCCATTCTTTTCCATATATTTTCTTTTGTGTGTCAGATTTCAGATGTCCAGTCCTCTAGTTCACTAATCCTTTCTTCTACCTTTTCAAATCTGTTCTATTGTTGTAGGTTTCCTTTTTTTTTTTTTTTTTGCCTCTTTTGTTGTGCTTTTCTTTCCCATAAGTTCTGTGATTTGTTTCTGTTGTGGTTGTTGTTGTTTTTTGCATGGGCAGGCACCAGGAATTGAACCCAGGTCTCTGGCATGGCCAATGAGAACTCTGCCTGCTGAACCATCATGGCCTGCCGTCTGTGATTTGTTTTTTCAAACTTTCGAGTTCTTCTTTTTGTTTGCCTAAAGTCTTCTTTATATCTCCCCTCAACTCATTGATTTGATTTTTGATGAGATTTTCCATGTCTCTTTTTTTTTACTTTTTTATTGTATAATGTAACATATATACAAAGCAAAGAAAGAAAAAAGCACTAGTTTTCAAAGTGCTCTTCAGCAAGTAGTGACAGGACAGATCCTATGTTTGACTTTAAGATTATCTGGAACCCCAAGTCTGAAAGGTGAGAACATGAAATTATGAAATCATGTCCCCAACATCAGTGGTGGGAATAAGGAAGGAATGTATTTGCCCAAGTCTTGTATACATGTATTAGTTAGGGTTCTCTAGAGAAACAGAATCAACAGGGAACACTTGCAAATATAAAATTTATAGAAGTGTCTCACGTGACTGCAGGAATGCAGAGTTAAAAATCCGCAGGGCAGGCTGTGAAGCCGACAACTCTGATGGAGGGTCTGGATGAACTCCACAGCAGAGGCTCATCAGTTGAAACAGGAATGGAACCTGTCTCCTCTGAATCATCCTTAAAGGTCTTCCCGTGATTAAATTAAGCATCACTCATTGTAGAAGACACACCCTTTGGCTGATTACAAATGGAATCAGCTGTAGATGCAGCTGATGTGGTCATGATCTAATTCTATGAAATGTTCTCATTGCAACAGACAAGCCAGCACTTGCCCAACCAGATAAACAGGTACCACAACTTGGCCAAGTTGACACATGTCCCTAACCATGACAGCCCACCCCTTGTCAACGTGGCAGCTATATATATATATCACCTTAAACCATACTTAATTTCCAAATGAAAACTATAAAACACACATTTTTTTTTCTTTTACCTGACAATACTCAATTGTCCTGCATATACTGGAAACACATGAAATCTCTCCAGAATAGGGTACAAATCCTTGGGCAACATTCATTCTTAAACTTGATATCTTACAACTTAAATAGTATAACATGAACAAAACAGCATTACAGTCCTTGTTTCTGTAACTGATCACGTGGTCGAAGTTCATATTTTTCACTACCTTCTTCCACTACCCATTCCATGTTCCCTTTACCCTCAGCAAGCACTCCAGCTGGCTGTGGTTCTTTGCCTGGTGGGGTGACCCAAACCTTCATTCCTGAAGTTTCAGAGCCATTAGTAGTCCTGCCTGGATTGCATTGTTGCAGTTTTCCATTGATTTTAATCACAGGGCATGGTAGTACTAAAAGACGCCCTAGGGGATCTCCTATATTCCAAGAAAACTCTTCTTTACTTCCATTATGTAGTTGCAGTCCTACTTCCTCCTGATAGTCAGGGTCAATTACTCCAGACAATAATGTAATCCCCTTCTTGGCTTGTTGATCCAGTGGCATAAGTAGCCCAAAGTGACCAGGTGACAGTCTTAACTTCCAGTTCAGTGGAATCATTGTTGTTTCTCCTGGAGGAAGCACACCCTATTTTGGAACTAAAACCTGTAGACCAGCAGAGCTCAGGGTAGCAGGGACAGGAAGCAAAAATTTTCCTAGTGGATCACTAGGGGTAATAGTGAGTGGTACCACACCCATTTCCACCCCTTGGTTCCTAGACCCATGGATCCTGGCTATGGGAGAAACGCACCATACAGTGGACGCTGATTCAGAGTATATACAGCTTCCTGGAAAACATTACCCCAGGCTTTCAAGTTTTTGCTACCTAGTTGGCACCATAATTGAGTTTTCAAAAGGCCATTCCACCGCTCTATCAATCCAGCTGCTTCTGGATGAGGGGGAACATGGTAAGACCAGAGAATTCTATGAGCATGTGCCCATTTCCACACTTCATTTGCTGTGAAGTGTGTTCCTTGATCCGAAGCAATGCTATGTGGAATACCATGATGATGGATAAGGCATTCTGTAAGCCCACGGATGGTAGTTTTGGCAGAAGCATTGCGTGCAGGGAAAGCAAACCCATATCCAGAGTATGTGTCTATTCCAGTTAGAACAAATCACTGCCCCTTCCATGAAGGGAGTGGT
>PVIY010028514.1:0-33022 GCA_004026745.1 Myrmecophaga tridactyla | reverse complement strand
CACAATGAGACTCTGTGAATGTGAAAACCCTGTGTCTGATGCTCCTTTCAGCTACTATATCAACAAAAGAGTAGAACATATGGAATAAAAATAAATAATAGGGGGAACAAATGTTAAAATAAATTTAGTTTGAAATGCTAATGATAAGTGAAAGCAAGGGGTAAGGGGTATGGTATGTATAATCTTTTTTCTCTATTATTGTTTTATTTCTTTTTCTAAATCGATGCAAATGTTCTAAGAAATTATGAATATGCAACTATGTGATAATATTAAGAATTACTGATTGTATATGTAGAATGGAATGATATCTTAATGTTCTTTTGTTAAGTTTTTTAATTAATAAAAAAAAAAAGATGTGTGTGCCGGTTTGCATCTGTGGAGGACCCCAGAATAGCCATGTCCTTTAATTTTCATTCAATATTGCTGGCTAGGAGCATTTTGATTGTTCCCAGGGAGATGTGACCCACCCAAATGTGAGTGGTAACTTTTGATCAAATAGCTTCTGTGGAGTTATGTCTCCCATTAGTCCTTTTAAAGAGAAAACATTTTGGAGACAGTCCCTTTTTAGAGCCACAAGAAAACCACAGCAAAGCCGAGCAGAGCCAAGAGGCTGAGAAAACCATAGTCCACCAGCCACTGACTTTGGGAGATCAAGAAAGACAATGACCTCAGGGAGCTTCATGAAACAAGCCAGAAGAGAAAGCTAGCAGACATCGCATGTTTGCCACATACCTTCCCAGTTGAGAGAGAAACACTGAACCCATCGGCCTTTCTTGAGTGAAGGTAACCTCTTCTTGGTGCCTTAATTTGACATTCTTATAGCCTTGCTTTAATTGGGACATTTTTTCAGCCTTAGAACTGTAAACTAGCAACTTGTTAAATTCCCCTTTTTAAAAGCCATTCCGTTTCTGGTATATTGCATTCCAGCAGCTAACAAACTAGAACATCGTGTAAATTCATTGAGGAGATAAGTTCTATTATTGTCCATATTTTACAGATAAAGAAATTAAGGCTCAAGACCACACAACTAAAAAGTGGCAAAACCTAGATTTAAACCTAGGCAGTCAGATCCAAAGCCCACGCTCTCAACCCTATGCTATTTTGTCTATAAAGCATTTGAAACATTAGAAATATCTCCCAGAATTGGTAAAGTGGTCACTTTGCTCCTGTGGCCATTGCCCTGGAGGTCTCTTTCTGGCATTAAGCGTTGAGTAGACCCATTGTCTACTCAGGTCATGTCTGGTTCAAGGCAGTGGAAAGTATGATCTGAATATAAACCAATGTATGCCTTTCCATTTATCATAGTGGGGGCTCATGTCCCATTTATCCAAAAGATAATATCCAACCATTATGTAGCAAATTGAAATGATGGGGTTCAAACCCTTCTCTGATTTCACTGCTCCATCTAATGATCTACTGATCCAATTATAACATTCTAGTACCAAGTATGTATAAGTATCTGTATAAGTATCTATAAGTATGTAACTGTGCATCTTCAATGAACTCACTTATTAGTTCATAATCAACTTAGAGGCTAGAGAAGAGTCAACAGAAACCACAAATGATCTACTACTGTCCTGGCAGACTTCACCATGAGGTGATAATTGGTTAAAAATGTGGTCTGTGGTTGCAAGGCATATCTAAAAGCCTATCTGCTTCTCAAATAAACATTGGCCTGAAAAGCCTCAGCTTCAATGAGCTCATCAAGCATGTATTTTATGTGGAATGTCCAAAAACTAGAAGGTCTGTATTTGAGAAAAATAAAGATGTGCCCTTTTTAAGATGAGATAAACTATAATCTCATTCCAGGCAAATGATCCATGCCCATAGAGTCCATAGAGGAGAATGAGTTACTGGGGCTGAGAACCCACCATTCAGAGAATCCGTTAATACCTGTGGGCACAAATGATCTTCTTCTCATGTCGTAGTCAGCTACAGTTTTTACACAGTGAAACACAGTTTCCGAAAAGCAATGGGATCTGCAAAAAATGGGGCAGATGGCTTGTAGAGCTGAGAAAATACACCTGCAAGAACTTACCTGAAATCTGAGGCCCACCATCTTAATCCCCAGGTTTATGCCTCAGGTAATTGTCCTGAAATCTGTTTTTATTACCAGATCTATCAGCAACATTTGGGTCATCTCACTAAATTTTATTATAACTAAATGTTTTCAAGGCAATGTAAAATTTATAACAGACTTTGAATTTGATAAGGTCCCAGTTGGGCACTTCTGACTTTTGTTTGCACAGGTCTTAGCAGCCTAGTTAACAGATTTTTCTGCCCATTAAGTAGTTCTTGTCAAATTAGATGCCAGGAAGATAAAACCCACTTTTGCCAGAGCACTTGACAACCAAGCCCAATTTTAAGTTCTATACTCTGCTAAAAAGTGAAACCTCTACCTCCAGGGCTTGTAGATAAAAATGTTTAAATCCCAAAGAGTGTGAAAGCGCTTCTCTCTATCCTACTTTTTTAGCCCCTTAACCTTACCACTATGAAGTTGTGGACCAATGGATTCTGGAACAGCCAAGGTTTGAAAAAAAAGGACTGTTATGGATTGACTCATTCCCCCCCCCACCCCCCAAAAAAGATATGTTTAAGTCCTATCTCCCAGTCCTCTGAATGTGAACTCATTTATAAGTAGGATTTTCAAAGATGCTATTAGTGAAGATGAGGCCAAACTGAATTAGGGTGGTCCTTAATCCAGCATGACTAATGTCCTCATAAGCAGAGAAGATTCGGACAGAGTCAGTAAGAGACAGACAGGGAGAGAGGTGGCCATGTGGTGGCCATGTGATGGACACAGAGATTGAGTTGTGGACTGCTGGCAAGCTACCACCAGAACACCACAGACTGCAAAGGAGGCATGAGCCTGCCTGCACCTTGATTTTGCACTTTTTGCCCCCAAAAGTGTGAGACAATAAATTTCTGTTGCTTAAGCCAACCGTTCTGTGGAATTTGTTATGACAGCCTCGGCAAACGGAGATGGCGACATGTTCACTCTCTACCTGGTACTGATTGTCCATCTTTTGGATACTGTAAAGCCAAGGTAGACTAACTGCAATGTACTCAATAAAGCTAGCCTCCAGGGAAGATGAGCAAGTAAAATTCCTCCCAGATGTATTTTACAGGCTACCGCTGGACTCTACTCATAAATAAGTGTGCTGATAAATTTTCGTTTCAGTCGGTTCAAGTGTCTCTAAAGATTTGTCCTGCAGAAAAGCCCTCCTCCCATGCTCCAGAAGCATCCTGTGGAACCCAGAAAAAACAGCTGCTAATCCTGGTGCTCAAGACCCCCAAAATAATTCTCTCTGAGTTGGGTATGAGTAGATAAAGTTTAAAATATCATTGTAAAATGACCATGTGTCCAAACATGCCATGCATACCTTGGCAGGGGGAATCTGAGTGTTAAGACAAATCACATCCAGCTTGCCAGGGAATAAGCTCAAGACTAGAAGAAAAATATCCCTGTCATGTGAGCCAGAAAATCTGACAGCAGTTCCCGTGAGTTTGACAGAGATAAGAGTGGCCAATCCACCTTTACTTGTGCCAAAGTTATTTTTTCCCTGATGGCTTGGGAGATAAAAGACCTAAAACCATAAATATGAGCAGGTGAATTTGTAAAATCCAGGTTCCTTTCCAACAGAAAATGTTTAAAAAATAAAAACAGTAAAAACTGCCAAGCTCTTATCTTTGGGGCCCCAAATGGCTACGTTCCCAGAAGGGAATTGTAGTCATTGTGGAATATTCCCCAGACATGTACCAGGTCTAAAGCATACTGCATTGGTCTTTCTTGTTACCTGGTCACCTTCCAAGTTATCCTCTTTCTAGGGACCAACAGACTACCCATCTCGCAGGCAAGCTTGCCTGAGCCAGAGTGGAAGTTCCTGAGGGTTTGAGGTGTTGGGTCATTAGGGGAGGCAACCAGAGGAGGTAAAAATTAAGCTTTTTAATCCTTAAAAGCTATTACTAGTGTTGACACCTTCCCTCAACCAGGAGCAGGCTAGAGAAGGAAACACGTGGTTGTAGGTGCTGGTTTAAACTGTTATGTACCCCAGAAAAGCCATATTCTTATAATCCAATCTTGTGGGGACAGACCTGTTGTTGGGTGGGACCTTTTGGTTAGGTTATTTCCATGGACATGTGACCCTGCTCATTCAGGGTGGTCTTAATCAGCTTGCTGGACCTTTAAGAGAGCCGAGAGGGTTTACAGAAGCTAAGAAGGAAAATGCCCCAAGAAAAGCCAGAAGGAACCTCAGGAATTGAACGAACCATTTTTGAAACCAACCCAGAAGAGAAGGGCCAGCAGATGTCACCATGTGCCTTCCCATGTGACAGAGAAATCCCAGACGTGACTGGCCTTTCTTGAGTGAAGATATCTCTTGTTGATGCCTTAATTTGAACATTTTCATGACCTTAGATCTGTACATTTTTAACCTAAATAAATCCCCTTTGTAAAAGCCTATCCAATTTCTGGAATACTACATTCTGGCCACATTAGCAAACTGAAACACTGTGTTTTGATGGCAAGAGAAGAGAAGGTGATCACACTAGTTGAATGGTGGGGAAACAAACCTCAAGAGGAGACAGCTTCCCAGTAGGAAACTTCACGTTCACCTGATGGAAATTTGGAGCATGAGCTATATGGCTTAGGAGCTAAAGTAGATTGAGCTGCCTTCCAGAGATTCTTTTCTCCAGTGGTAAATTAAGCCAAAGATTCCTAAAGTGCACTATCAGAACTAACCTCATATTTTGAGAACACAAAGCATTGTGTGCATGAACTGAAGGAGGGAGGCCCCTTCCTCCTAAGAGATGCCTGGAATCAGGAAACCAGAGGACATCTAACCCATTCCCCACCCCAGCCAGGGTGACCTTGGCCCTGTTGACAGGGCAGGGGATCTGGGAAGAGCCACACCATAGCATAACCCCCAAAGTTCTGCCTTGAAATCAGGAGGTAGAATCAGGTAAAATATTGGAGTGATGCTTGGGGGTATCTATTGGGAATATCAACACATTATCTGGTTCCTCAAGGTCAAGCAAGGAAGCAGTTTAGTTTTTGCAACTTTCTCTTGTCAACACGGTGATTGGCATGGTTTGCCAAACAGCAACATGGTTTCAATATGTCAGCCTTGAGGTTAGCATGGGGACTTTTGGTTCTGTAGAGGCAAATAAAAGAGAGAATAGAAATAAAGTGGCTGGATAAAATAAAGGCTCATTGAATATTAATCTGTCACTCCAACTGCCCTCCCCTTTTCCTCCAGAGCCCATTTCCAAATCCTGTGCTCTGATCCTAAATCACAAAGTCTTCTAAAGTCACTGTTCCAGCCATTCAGACATCCTAGGTTTCCACAAATTTCAAAAGGAAGAGGTCACCAACCTGTGGAATGTCTGCCAGGAACTACTGTGGAAACATTGGGGATTGAAGAAGGACTGGACAACCTCTCCACCTACAAGGTAAGCAAAGAGAAGAACCACCAACCATTCCCAACATACATTGCTTGAGAGCAGTACTGCGCCAAGTACAGAGGCATAGACACGAGTGAAGACCTTCAAAGAGGGTCACACTTACATTAATAAGGGAACAATGAAGCAGTAACTTGTGTGGTGTTGGATCTAAGTGCTGAAAGGTCTTAGAGAAGGGAGAGATCTGCGTCAGCCAGAATCATCAGAGAGGTATTTATAGGGGAGGAAGTACAGGAACGGGGGCTTGAAATATGAATAAACATTTCAGAGAAGAGAGGGGTTGGTTTGTCAGGCAGAAACCAGAATGAGCAGAAGCACAGAGGCATACTAAGCATATAGATAAATGAACAGTATTTCTTTGCCATTTTTTAAATCCCTATAAAACATCATTGACTGTATACATAAAATAGCAATGTAATGTAGAGTTTATAACCTATACTATGTAATGTGTGGTTTATAAGATACGTCTAACAGGGCGGGCCACAGTGGCTCAGCAGGCAAGAATGCTTGCCTGCCATGCCAGAGGACCCGGGTTCGATTCCCGTGTACCTGCCCATGTGAAAAAAAAAAAAAAAGAAACGTATAACATAAGTAAAGGCATAACAACAATAGTACAAAGGACACTGGGGGAGGAAACAGAAGTTTACTATTGTAAGGTCCATACATTATACAGGAGTACTATAATATCACATAAAAATAGACTTTGAAATGCTAAATAAGGTCCATACATTATACAGAAGTACTATAATATCACATAAAAATAGACTTTGAAATGCTAAATATGTTTAAACCCTAAAGCAACCACTAAAATAACAAAACAATGAGTTATACGTATAAGCTTACAGATGGAAAAATAAAAATAGTCAAATAGTCCAAAAGGAGGTAGAGAAGAGGAAACAGAGAACAAGGAAAAGATGGGAGATATTGAAAATAACTGGAAGTATGATATACTTAAGCCTAATCATGCCAATAAATAATCACATTAAATGTAAATGGTCTTAATACCACAATCAAAAAGCAGAGCTTACCATATTGGGGAAAAATCAAGACCCAACTATATGCTGCCTATAATAAATGCACTTTAAATATAAAATCACAAATAAATTAAAAGCAAAAGGATAGAAGACGATATGCTATATTAATACTAACCAAAAGAGATTCAGAGTGGCTATACTAACATCAGATAAATAGATTATAGAGAAATAATGTTACACTATAATAAAGATTATAGAGGAGTAAAGATACTTTCATAATGATAAAGGGATCAATTCACTGAGAAGACATAAAGTCCAAAAAAGGTGATGCACCTAGTAACAAAGTTTTAAAATACCTGAAAAAAACTGATAAAATTGCAAGGATAAATAGACAAATCAACAATTTTAGTTATGAGTTTCAATAATTAATAAAACAGTTAAGAAACCAATAAGGACATAAAATATTTAAGTAACTATATGAAATAACCTGACCCTAATAGGCATTTACTGGAAACTCCACCCAACCAAAGCAGAATAGACATTCCTTTCAATTGCATACAGAACATTTACTAAGATAGGCCATATTCTGTAGCATAAATAAGTGTTCATAAATTTAAAAGGATTCGAATCATACAAAATATGTTGCAACCACAATGAAATTACATTAGAAATAACAGAAAAGATCTCTAGAAACTCCCCCAATATTTGTTAACTAAATAACACACTTCTAGAAACCCTCATATAGAAGGAAAATAGAAAGTATTTTGAACTAATCAAGATAAAAAACATAACAAAGTTTGTGGGATGCTGCTAAAGTACTACTTATATGGAAATTTAATAGCACTAAACAAATTTTGGGAAAAGAAAGAGGGCCTCAGAACAATGGCCTTAGTTTTTGCCTTAAGGAACTAGAAAGAGAATGACAAATTAAACCCAATGAAATTAGAAGAAAGGAAAAAATAAAGATGAGAAGAAAAATCAATGAAATAGAAAATAAGAAAGCAATAGAGAAAAATCAATGAAACCAAAAGGTGGTTCTTTGAGAAGATCAATAAAATTGATGGATTGCTAACCAGACTAATCCGGAAAAAAGAAGACATCATTACAAATATTAGGAATGAGAGAGGCAACATCCCAATGGATTCTACAGATATTAAAAGGATAATGAGGGAATTTCATGAAAAACTTTATGCCAATAAACTAGGCAATTTAAATGATATGGACATATATCTTGAAAGAAAATACCAAAGTTCAATCAAGAAGAAAGTAAGAACCTGAATAACCCCTTCTATTAAAGAAATTTCTTCCCCCAAAGAAAATTCCAGACCCAGATAGTTTCACTGGTGACTTCTACCAAAATTTTAAGGAAGAAATAATAACAAGTTGTTATAAACGCTCCCAGAAAATTAAAGAGGGAGGAATATTTCCTAGCCCATTCTCCAAGGCCAGCATTATTACTCTGATACCAAATGCAGACAAAGACTTTGCAATTAAACCACAGACCAATATCCTTTATGATCATAAATGCAAAAAATCTAAACAAAATTTTAGTTAATTGAATGGAACAATATATTAAAAGGAAAATATATCATGATCAAGTGAGGTTTATTCCTGGAAGCAAAGGCTGGTTTGACACTTGAAAATCAATCAGTATAACCTATGAACAAACTAAAAAGGAAAAACATGATCATATCAACAGATGGCAGCATTTGACGAAATCAAACATCCATCACTACTTAAAAAAAAAACTCTAGCAAATTAGGAGTAGAAGGGAAATAGCTCAACCTGAAGAAGTGTAGCTACAAAAAGCTGTAACAAACATTAAACTCAATGGTGAAAGACTATATTCTCTTGCTGATATCAAAAGAAATAAATGGATTTCCACTCTTACCACTTTTATTTCAACATTGTACTGGAGGTTTGAGCCCATATAATAAGGCAAGTAAAAGAAATAAAAGGTATTCAGATTGGTATGAAAGTAAAACTACATATATTATCAGAGGACATGAGTATCTATATTGAAAATCTGACAAAATCTACAAAAAGAATCTATTGAAACTAGTAAGTCTAGCAAGCTTGCAGAATAGAAGAGCAATTTACAAAAATCAGTTTCATTTCTAAACACTAGCAAAAAATAATCAGAAATAGAAGTCAATAAAATATGAACTACTTAAGTATGTATCTGATAAAATATATGAAATACCTCTACACTGCTGAGGGAAGTTTTAAAAGATCTTAATAAATGGAGGAATGCATGGTTTTCATGAGTCCAAAGATTCCATATTGTTAAGATGTCAATTTTCACTAAATTGATCCAGAAATTCAACACAATCCAAGCAGATATTTGTGTAGAAATTAACCAATTTATTCTAAAATCAAGTGGAAATAGAAAGGTCATAGAATAACTTAGCACAACTTTCAAAAAGAACAAATTTGGAAAACTCTACCTGATTTTAAGACTCATTATAAAGCTATAGTAATTAAAACAATGTGAGATTGGCATGAAGATAAATAAATAGATTAATAAAACAGATTAGAGTGTCCAGATATAAGCATATAGAGAAACAGATTTGGGGACAGAGGGGAGTATAGTAGAAACTGATTTTTTATTGAAAGGCATTTCAGTGGAGAAAGGATAGTCTTTCAATAAATAATGCTGGAAAAATTGAGCATGCATATGCAGACAAAATAAAAACCTCAGATCCATATTTTACGTGAGATACAAAATTTTAATTTAAAATGGTTTATAGACCTAAATGCAAAACCTAAAACTATAAAACTTTTAGAAATTTTTGTGGTAGGCAAAGATTTCTTATATCCAACCCCAAAAGCAGTATATATAAAAGAACAAATTGATACATGGCACTTAACAAAATTTTACATTTCTGACTTTGAAAGACTCTTAAGAGAATGAAAAGTCATGCAACAGACAGGTAGAAAATCATATATATGATCAAGACCCTATATTCTAGAATATGTAAAGAACAAAATTCATTAATTAGAAAATACTCCAATAAAATAATGGATTGGTGAACACATCCACGGGTAACCTGACTCTTACTTACCTATAATCCTTTTTATTTCTGTGGGTTCAGTGAGAATGACCCCCTTTCATTTCTGATTTTAGCTATTTGTGTTCTCTCTCTTTTTTACTTTGTCAGTCTAAACGTTTGCTGATTTTATTGATCTTTTCAAAGAACTAACTTTTGGTTTTGTTGATTCTAATATTTTTTTATTCTCTGTTTCATTTATCTTCATTCTAATGTTAGTTATTTCCTTCCTTCTGCTTGCTGCAGGTTGAGTTTGCTTTTCTTTCTCTAGATCCTCCAGATATGATGTAGGTCTCTGATTTGAGATCTTTCTTCATTTTTAATGTAAGCATTTACAGCTATAAATTTCCCTCTCAACACTGCCTTTGCTGATTCCATAATTTGATACGTAGCGTTGTGTTTTCATTTTCATCCACCTCAAAATATTTCCTAATTTCCATTGTGAACTCTTCTTTGAATCGTCAGTTGTTGTATTAAGATTCTCCAGGGAAAAAGAACTGATAAGATACATATGTGTACATGAGATTTATTTTAGGAATTGGATTATACAACCATGGGGACTAGCAAGTCAAGATTCTATAGAGCAGGCTACAAGTAGGGAGCTCTGACGAAGTTTCCAATAAATTCCCCAGGAGAAGCCAGCTGACTGAAATAGAGAAATTCTTCTTTCTGATGGCTGAAAACATCAACTCTCGCTTTAAGGTCTTCAACTGATTGGATGAGAATTCTCTCACAGCTGAAGGCAATCTCCTTTGTTGATTATAGATGCAGTCAGCCATAAATGCATTCAACTCACTAATGATTTAAATCTATGAAATATCCTCACAGTAACAATCAGGCCAGGGCTTTCTCAATCAAACAACTCAACACAATAACTTAGCCAAGTTGACACATGAACTTAATCATCACAGTCCATCTCTTGTCAACTGGGCACCTAAATATATCTCCTCAAACCATACTTACTCTCTAAATAAAAACAATAACAATAATACTTTCACCACACATAATCTAGCTGTCCTGCATACAACCAGAAATGTACTAGTCCTTTTCCCAAAAGAGAGTACAAGTCTTTGAGACTTCATAGCCTTTATCAAATACTATTACATAAAGTTATAAGTTTATTATGATAAAGGGATAAGATATGGAAGAAAAAGATATTTCCTGTGTACACATATATAAACATTCATAACAAAACAAGGAAGAAATACTCATAAAGTTCTTATTTCTGCAACTAGTCATGTGGACATGGCTCATATTTATAACTACCTCCTTCCTTGGATTTATAAGTAGTTATAAATATGTTATAAATAGTTATAAATAACTATTCCATATTTCTGCTACCTTCAGCAACCACCTCAGTTAATTTTGGTTCTTTGGATGGCCCAAAACTTCATTCCTGAAGTTTCTGGAACATTAGTAGTCCTGCCCAGATTGGGTTGTTGCAGTTTTACACTGACTTTAATCACAAAGCATGAACACATGAGACAATCTAAGGGATCCCCTGTATTTCAGGAAAGCTCTTCTTTACCTCCATTGTGTAGTTGCAGTCCTATTTCCCCTTGATAATTAGGATCAATCACCCCAGACAGTACAGTACTTCTTTTCTTTTCCTAGAGGCATGAGGACCCCAAAGTGGCCAGTGGCAAAGTTACCATTCAGTTCAATTGAATCATTATTGTGTCGCCTGGTGGAAGCACTCCTTTTGGAACTAAGACCTGTAGACAAGTAGAGCTTAAGGATGTGGGGACAGAAAGCAAAGATTTTTCTAGTAGATCACTAGGAATAATAGTGTGTGGTAACACTCCCATTTCTACCCCTTGATTCCTGAACCCATTAATTCTGGTTATGACTTAGAGCATATAAGTCTCCTGGAGAACACTACCCTATCCCTGCAAGGTATTACCACCCAGTTGCACTGAAATTGAGTCTTCAAAAGGCCATTCCACTGTTCTGTCAACCCACCTGCTTCAAGATGATAGGGAACATGGACAGACCAGTGAATTCCATGAGCGTGTGCCCATTCCCACACTTCATTTTCTGTGATGTGGGTTCCTTGATTAGAAGCAATGCCGTGTGGAACACCATGGTGGTAGATAAAGCATTCTGTATGTCTCTGGATGGTAGTTTTGATGGAGCATTGCATTCAGAGAAAGAAAATCTGTATCCAGAGTATGTAACTATTCTAATAAGAACAAAACATTGGACCTTCCCTTATGGAAGTGGTCAAATGTAATCAATCTGCCCCCATGTAGCAGGCTGATCATCTCGGGAATTGGTGCCATACGGGGTCTGAATGTCAGTCTCTACTGCTGGCAGATTGGGCACTCAGCAGGAGCTGTAGCTCTCCCACTTAGCCTTGCTGACTGGAAGTCCATTCTGTTGAGCCCATGCGAAACCTCCATCCCTACCACCATGGCCACTTCTTTCATGAGCTCATTGGACAATGACAGGACTGGGTGGGGAAAGAGGCCAACTGGTACGCACAGAATAGATCATCCTTTCAACTTAGTTACTAAAACCTTCCTCTGCTGAAATCACCCTCTGCTGAGGAGTCATATGGGACACAAATATCTTCATGTTTTTATCCATTCAGAAGTTCTATCTAAATATCTCTCTCCAGACCTCTTTGCCATTTTCCAATCATGTTCCTTTTAAGTCCCTGATCATCCAGCCAAACAATTGGCCACAGCCCATGAATCAATATTTAATGCATCTCCAGTCATTCTTCTGCCAAGCAAAATGAACAACCAGGTATATTGCTTGAAGTTCTGTCTACCAGTAGAATTTCCCTTTACTACTGTCCTTCAAGGATGTCCATGAAAGGGGCTGCAGTGTGGTAGCTATTCACATTTGGGTGGTCCCTGTATATTATGTAGAACTCTCTGTAAACCAAGCCCAATTTCCCTTCCTCAGTCAATTGATCAAAGGGGACCCCCTATGAAGCCAAAACTGCAGGCTAGGAAAGAGAAAGTAATGTGGCAAAAGTGGAGGCCATGGGCATTTGGGCATTTTCTCTGGTAATTTACTTGTACCTTCAGGGTCTGCTTGAGCTTGATCTTGTATATACCAATCCCATTTGATGATGGAGCTACTGTGCACACTCAACTTTATGGCTCAGTGGATCAGGCAATACTCAGTTCATGGTGGACATCTTAGGGCTCATGTAGACTTGTTGGTCTATGCTTAAGAGTTCAGTCTCTACCAAGGCCAAAAGCTGTTTCTCAAAAGAAAAGTGGCTATCTGCAAAAGATGTTAGGGCTTTGCTCCAAAATCTTAAGGGTCTGCACTGTGATTCTCCTATAGAGGCCTGCCAATGACTCCAATCAGCATCACTATTTGCCACTGAAAATTCCAGCTCCATTGGATCTCCTGGATAATATGGCCCAAGTCATATTATCTGATGAACCTGATAAATATTCTCTTCGTGTTCCAGAACCCACTCAAAACCAGCAGCTTTTGAGGTCGTTTCATAAGTGCACTGGAGTAGAACACCCAAATGTGGAATATGTTGCCTCCAAAATCCTGGAATTGAGGCCCAAAATATCCATTCAGAGCTCATATCTAATAATCCCCAAAATGCCTAATTATTTCGCCCAATGCACAGGATCCTTGGTTAAATGTTGTAGGTCCTTTTAGGAAAGGCTGATAAGGAGATTAACAGTATAAACGTTTGGCAGTGTTGCAGGGTCCTTCCCCAAGGACCTTGCGAAATCTTCATTCAAGAGATTCTGGGTCTGTAAACTGTCTCAAATCTGAGAATCGACTGAGGGATCATGACTTTATGTTTTTGTAATTCAAGTTGGAGTTTTATTCACTTGACCTAGAATTCTTCTGCTTTTACTGATCAAGTAAGAATTTAGTTTACTATCCATCTATTCAACTGCTGGATACTCCACAATCAACTGGCTAATACCATAGGTCTCTGCAAATCAGACTATTCTGACTACTGCTTTGACTCTGCTGTCCATTATGGTAGTCACTACTTTGTCACTAGCATATGTTCCCACCACCCAACTGTGTTTCAGAATCCAAGTTCAAAAGCAGCAGTTCTCATAGTAATGAGGATCTACAGAGAAAAGCAGCCATAGAGCTCTCCAGGGATAATGGAGCTGCTCTCACAAGCTTATTCCTCACAGTCCTGGTGAAAGATATGTCCTCTGGACATTCTGCAGTTGTTGAGAAGGTCTTACATGATAAATTCACTCTAGCATTCCATCTCTCTAAACCTTCGTATACCCTCATCTACATTATACTATGGCAGTTCTGGCATTTTGACTTCAGGTAATGAAGGCTACCTTTTGACCCATGCTTCAGCTAATCACCCAAAAAAACTACCGGAGAAGTTAGGATGATCATAGCCCAAATACCCCTTAAGAGTGAGAGAAGGATCAAAGGTAATGGTGGAGTTATACAGAGAAGGTAGGGTTTAACAAATGAGTATGATGGCTGAATCATTATACTGATACTTCTTTTAGTCTCCAGTATCTTAGAGCAGCTAGAAGTAAAAACCTAAAATTGTGGAATTGTAACCCATACCAAACTCTGAAATCTGTTCCACAAGTAATTGTTGCGATGTGCTTTGAAATCATTGCTTTTTTGTATATATGTTATTTATCACAAAAAAGAGAAAAGTCTATTGTGATGATAAATGCACAGTAATATGATGGTATTGTGAAACATTGATTTTATACTTTGGATGATTACATGGTATGTGAATATATATAATATATATCAATAAAAAACTTTTTAAAATTACTAGAGCCCTTTCTAACTCCTCAAGCTATAACAGAGGATCCAGAATCTCTGCTTAGTGGGACCATATTAATAAATTCAGCCTAACACAAATTTATATTCTTTCTACCACTATCCCACAACTTTAATATCCATTCCCACACATGTACCCCTGATTTATATCTGTATACATTGGAAAAACTATGCAGTTCCTTTGGAGTTGAGCCCACCTCTTCATGGGTCACACGTTGTACCTCACCTTTCAGTACCTGTTGGGAATTCATTCTAGTTTACATCTGAAAGATAAGAGCGGTACTAGGGGTGGATCAAGAGCAGAAATAGCAGTGTCGTGAAAGCCAATTATTTCAGGGCATTCCATTACAGTTCCATCAGGTGAAACAGGGTGAATGGCCTCAGAGGAAGGTACAAGGACTCTTTCCTCAGGGAAGGCAGTTACAGGCTTACCGGGCACAATAGAGTTGATACATGGACTTAGCCATCATAGAAATCATGCTTATCACACTGGAGCCTAAAATGGCTGGAACAGAATGAGTGAAGGACAAAGGTGTGGTCAGATAGGCAGAGAAGGCCCAGATCATTTATTTGGAGTGAGGTAGGAATGGATTAGATTGTTTTGCACTGAGATCTGGCATGATCAAACATGTTTTTCGATGATCATTCTGGGTGTTAGTTTAAGAATAGATCACAAGAAGGAAAGGTAGAAGTAAGGAGATTAGTTAATGTTCTACTGTGATAGTAAGCTGAAATCATGGTATCTTGCCCCAGGATGGGTGGAGGAAGGGGTTGGAAGCACGATTATTTTGAAGGTAAAATTGCCAGATTTTATTGACATTGAATGTAGAGCATTAGAGGAAGAGAAAAATAAAAATTGACTCTAAATGTTTTGTTCTAGTTTGTTAGCTGCTAGAATGCAATATACCAGCAACAGAATGGCTTTTTAAAAGGGGAATGTAATGAGTTGCTAGTTTACAGTTCTAAGGCAGAAAAAAATGTCCCAATTAAAATGAGTCTATAGAATTGTCCAATCAAAGACATCCAGGGAAAGATACTTTGGTTCAAGACGGCCAATGAAGTTCGGGGTTCCTCTCTCAAGTGAGAAGGCACATGGCGAACACAGTCAGGGTTTCTCTCATCTGGAAAGGCAGGTGGCAAACACAGCATCATCTGCCAGCTTTCTCTTCTGGTTTCCTGTTTCATGAAGCTCCCCAGGAGGTTTTCCTTCTTCATCACCAAAGATTGCTAGCTGGTGGACTCTCTGCTCTCTCAGAATTTCCAGCTTTCTCCAAAATGTTTCCTGTCTTATAGGATTCCAGTAAACTAATCAAGACCCACCTGAAAGGGTGGAGACATGTCTCCACCTACTCCAGCTTAACAACCACTCTTGAATGAGTCCCATCTCCAGGGAGATGATCTAATTACAGTTTCAAACATACAGTACTGAATAGAGATTAGAAGAAATGGCTGCCTTTACAAAATGGGATTAGAATTAAAACATGGCTGGTTTTCCTTTCAAACCAGCACAGGTTTCTTGGGCTAAATTCCAGGAAAAATAAACCTGCCCATTAGTAAGATGGGGAAGTCTAAATCACCAGTTTTTAAGATGCATTCTGTTTAGGGAAACATTAATTTCAAGATGGATGCATCAGTCTATAATCAGGGAGATAAATCAGAGCTGGAGCTAGAGATATGAAATTGAGAAATATCATAGAGAAAAGATCAGAGAACTGAGCACCAGGAAACTCCAACATTAAGAGCTCAGGAAGGTGAGGGAAGAAACAGAAAAGACGACTGGTTAAACAACAACCAGTGAGCCAAGGGAAGAAGTATTTCAAGAAATACAATGATTGACTGTGATGACAAAAACTGCTAACAAGTTAGCACAATGACTCTGAATTGATCACTGAATTTTGCAATAGGTGACCTTGGCAGGAGCTATTTCAGTGAAATGGTAAGAATGAAAGCTTGGGTGGAATGGGCTCAAAAGAGAATTCGAGGTGAGGAAGTGGAGATAGCTATTATTAACAAGTTTGTTATAAACACAAGCAGATCAATTGAACAGCAGCTGAAGAGGAATGTGGGGGTCATGGGAGGTTTTTTTAAGATTGAAGATATTATAGCATGTTTATATTCTGATGGGAACACTCCAGTAGAGAGTAGAGAGGTAAAAATTAATGACGCAGGAGAAAAAGAGAGGACAATTGCAGAAACAAAGTCCTTGAGCTGTGGGAGCTGTGCGAAATAAAAATAAAAGCAAGAAGAATCTAGCTATGAAGGGCTCCTACCCAAATCTACTGTTCCAGATCCAGGGTCCCCAAAAGAAAGGAAAGAATCAGGGCTCTAAAATTAACTGAGTACTCATGATTTCCCAGCGACTTCTCATTCATTTTTCGCATTTATTCCTTTCAGCCACCCTGGGAAGAGTTATGTATGGCTTCACTTTGTGGATAATGGAGGCTCAGAGAGATCAAAACCTTCTATATCACCCACAGCACAGAGCCTTCAGCAGGTCACTCTGTGTACAAGAAGCTGCTCCCTCAACCTCCACACCAAACACTGAGCCTGAATCAAGGCCACAACACTGAAAAGGACAGCTTTATTCTCCCCAACTGAGCTGCAGTTCAGCTGCACAGTGGAATATGGATTATTGCTTTTCTAACCAGGCTGCCACCCCTCTTTTCCCACAGACTAAAAACTGTATAATACTAAAGCTAAAAGAGACCTCAGAGATAGCCCAGTCCACCACCCATTTTCCATAAAAGGAAACTGAGGTGCAAGTCTGCAAAGGTCCATGCCCAAAGACAGGCAGAGCAAACTGTCATGTCATGGCCCATGAGCTGTCAAACCCCACCCTCCTCTTGTGCCCAGAGATATGAGTGCACGCGCCCATGTGTACAAAACCGATTTGAAGATGCAAATTGGCTACATCCAATTTCATCCAACTGTCCTCGAAATTTAAGAGCTCTGCTGACATGCACAGAGCAAAGAGTAAATTGTCCCCCTGAGAGAAATAATCTTCGGAAATGGCCATGCGTGTCCCTGTCCAAGGTGCTACACGTACAGAGGCCGAGGAAGATGTGTCTTCCGGGTCCAAATACATCCTCCTTGTGAAGTGGGGGGAGGGGGGATATTTGGAGGAAAGGTAGGTAAAAGGATCCCCTAAAAGCTCTCTGTGTCTTGGAAATGGATTGACACCTTTGCCCAGGACTCCCTATGGGATCTCTATGGGGTTGTTTTCTGGTGTAAGTGAATGTTATTCTGGGAGATGCATGATGACTAGTACTGAACACTCCTGCCTGCCCTGGGCTTACAAGGAGAGGGTGGAGGAAACATAAGTCTCAAATGGCACTGTTACTATTTCTCAAGGTGACCCAGGGACATTCTCTGAGTGCCAGGCCTACAGCACAGAGCATCCGTTGTCCCAAAGCCTGATCCTCTGGCTTGTCAAATGTTTTCACCTGAAAGTAGATAAATCAGAGCTCCACAGACTTGACCAGAGGTTGTCAAATACTCTTTTAGAAGCAGAAACATTGTTACTGAGCTTGAAGCAAGAGTGGACTTTGAGGTTTTGAGAAAAGGATTTTAAAATCATTAGATTAAATTGACCCACAAAATGTCTATAGGTCTCTGGCCCAAAAATGTCTGTAGATCTTCTAGGAGGTAAATAGCCCTGTCCACTCCCAGTCTATAATGAATCTGATGCCCCCCCCCCCACCCTGAGGAGCAAGATTCCCAGCCCTGTTGCAAAAATCCTTGATCATAGACAGTCCTGGGCTGCACCACATTTTATGATTTCCTCCTACTCTTTCTTGCAGTTTCTTAGTGACTGATGTGGCCTAGCTCTCATTTCTAAGTCTCCACCCTACCCTGGCATATGCCTGGCAATGATTTCATGCCTTCTGCCTCTTTGAATGGACGTCTGGTACTTCTCTATAGCAGATGCTGTCACTGGCACACCAATATCCCTATTTTGGTACATGCCAATGTTAAACTGCAGCACGTACGTAAAGCTCTCTGTCTAAAAGCTTTCTTTGGTTCTGAAGATTTTTCAAGACAGGCCAGAAATTCTGGAACTCAATGCAACCAGGAGAAACCATCAGCCAATAATCCTTGGGTGAGATAATTCTGAGGCATGTCCTAAACTATTTCCAAAGTTCCCATATGGAGTTGAGCCCAGATGTCCACAAGAGTAACCTGCTTAATAACACATTTTCTGCTTCCTTTTCTGCCCCATCTTACATCCTCACTCCCTACAGTGTTTTCCATGGCCACCTCCCAGGTAACAAGTTTCCTCATATCTTTAGCTTAGGTAATGCTCCTAAGAAATGTAACCCAAGACATTTGGTACCAGAATAAGGTAGGAGGCAGACCCTCAGCTTATCCATAGGTCTAGCACAGGACTATTTAAGTGTGGTCCATGGACCAGTACCAGCCCACGATCTGTTTGATACCATCTCTGACAAGATAACTACAGATATTGATAACAAGCCTATACAAACGTTCATGGCATTTTGACAGTAATTTTATCTCTGATGAATTTGTTAAAGATTTGGACTTGTTTGGTGTATGTCTTTTTTATTTTATGAATTTGCAATGTTAGACCAGAGAATATACTAACTGCCTATTCCTCATGAGGGCCCTGAGGACACTTCCCTCACTGAAGCAATAAAGGAAGGAATCACTGAGATCATTCAGAAGTTCAATGGCGGCTATTTTCTGAGGCCAGGTTTAATGGTAGGAGATGCTCCCACAGCTCTGTAAAGACAATGGGGATAATAAGATAATAAGATTCTGGAACAGCAGGGACCAACCCAGAGGCAAAGTGAATGTAACATGATAGGCAGCAAGGGTGGAATGACATCCAAGGGACCTTGACCCAGGGAGATCTTTTGCAATGACTAATAATCCATGGAGTTCCCAGCAGTAAGATACATGCTCTCTACAAAAGTTATAGTTTGACTTACAAAGGAAAAAATTATTAAGAAGGGGTAGGCAGAAGACTAATGTCAGCCAATACACCAGTTTCCAGACCTGAGATAGATCTCAGACTCAGAGACCATCAAAGGAGAGACCAGATTGCTTAAACAAAGGACCCTGAAAATGCCACAGCAAACATATATATAGTAGCAATAGTTCCATTCCTTCCCTGAAGAAATTCTGGGCATTTATCACATACATTATTTTTCTACCACTGCTATACCACAAACTTAGTTCAGTAAATTAAATGTTGAAACAACATAAATAGACTATCTTACATTTCTGGAGGCGAGACAGCTAAGATAAAAGTGGCATCAAGCCTGTATCTTTATGGACACTTTAGGGGAGAATCTGTGTACTTGCTTTTTCCAACTTCTAGAGGCCACCTGTATTCCTTGGTTTATGGCCCCATCCTTGCGTCACTCCAATCTTTTGTTTCCATCATCACATCTCCCACTACTGAAGTTGACCATCACTCTTCACTCCTGCAAGGCCCCTTATGATTACACTGGGCCCATCAGGATATGCAGGATAATCTCCCCATCTCAAGACCCTTAACTTAATCACAACATCAAAGTCCCTTTTGCTGGGGTCAGGTAACATATTCACAGGTTCTGGGGATTAAGATGTGGATATTTTGGGATTCATTCTACCACATCAGAGTAACCATATTCTGGGAATGAGAGAATGTCCCAATATTTTAAAGGTTGTTGGATACAGGATCTGAGCAGATAGAGGTACCAAGGGACCCAAAATTGTCAGAGTGGAGATCACAGAGATGCCAGGTAATAAATGGAGTCCTGGCTCAAGTCCATCTCACAATGAGTCCGGTGGGTTTTCAGAGTCATGTTGTAGTCATTTACCAAGTTCTTAATTGCATAATTGAGATGGACATACTTAGAAATTGGCAGGACTCTCACAATTAGCCCCCTGACATGTGGAGTAGAGTAATTAAGGTAAGAAAGGCTGAGTGGAAGCCTCCCATCACTACAAACCACACAAACACAGAGACGTGAGCACACACACACACCCACACACACCACAGCAAGAGAATGAAACTGAAGCAACACGGTATCTTAGGTGGAATAACAGAGATGAGCACCACCTTCAAACCTTACAGAGGCAGAAATAGTGATCCCATCATATCCCCATTTAATTCATTAGCAAAAATTAGATGGATGGTGGCAAATAACAATGGACAACCATTATTTAACCAGGTGATAGCTTTAATTGCAACTCTTGTGCCAGAGATGTTTAGTAGAATATATCAACTCAACTTCTGACATTTAGTATGTGGTTCTCCATCTACTAATTATGTTCTTTTCAATTTCCTTCAGAAAGGAGGAGCATAGCCAGTTTGCATTCACTTGGGATGCAATAACTACACATATTAATGGCCTTTCCCTGGGTCTATTTAACTCTTCTCCTCTATCACAATATACCCTAAAGGGTTACTCGAACCTAAAGCCGGGGCTGCTACCATGTCGTTTGGGGCTCTTCATACCAGTGTACAAGCAGGCAAAGAAAGAAGTTCATAAACTGATAGGGAAAACTGACCCTGATTATCATGAGAAATTAGGATTTCTGCTTCAACTTGGGGAGGAGGCTAAAAAAGAAGTATGTCTGGAACTCAGATGATTCACTGGGGCACTTCTTGGCACTTCCATGCTCAGTGATAACCGTGAATCGGCAATTGTGGCAACAAATGGCCTGATAAAATCACAGTAACCAAGGTCTCAGCCCCTCAAGGATAAAGACTTAATTTATCCCACCAGACAAGCAAAGTGTAGCAGCAGTGTTGATGAGCACAGGGAGAATTTAGAACCGGCAGGAAAAGAGGAAGATGATGAGTATCAATTACAGCCCCAGAACTAACCACAGCAGCAGAAATGTTAGTTTGTCTGACTAGCCCTCCAGTTGCCTTTTTTTTTTTTTTTAAGAAGTTATGATCAGCTACCACTTGGAAGAAGCAGTAAGACATACTAAACCTAACCTGGGCCATGAGTGGATTTGAGAAGTGCAAGGGGTGAAGTGTAGCTGATGTTGCCAGTTCCCTGCCCATATCCCCCAGCACTCCCTGTTCAGCACATGCCAATAGCATCCCATGACACCTGCAACTCTCCCCTAAGGACACATGGACACAGTCATCAGCCAGTGCACCCGGACACCGCCATCAACCAACAATAAATAGGTGGTAGAGAATTAACACTCAGTTTCCACATTCATCAGGTGGAAAACTCTGAAACGTGTTCTACATTGTCCCCCAGAGTTACCCAGCAGGATTGAGCCCCAATTTCCCACAGTGGTCACCTGCTTATTAGCATACTTTCTATGAGTTTTCTTCCCTTCTCTGCCTCAGTTCCCCACTCTCCTACCTGTGCTGCCTGGAATCACCTCCCAAATAAACTACTTGCCCTCAAATTCTTGTTTTAGGCTTTGCTTTTGGGGGAATCCAAACTGAAATATTCCCTCAACCTGACTCCTATCTCAGTCCTTCTACCAAACTCACCCCCCTCAGACTCCACATGTTTAGCTGAAGTTCCAGGCTTCCTGATGGACCACTTCTGCTCCTAGTGGAGGTAACTTCTGGAATCTCTCTACTTTTAGCTCACTTTCCAGATCCCACTGCCAGGCCCTGGGGAAGAATGCGACAAGCTCTCACTGCTCCTCAGCTGCCCCCAGGAGGTCAACCTAGTCTAAGATAATCTGTACCCAGTTATCTGGGTAGCTGACGCCCTGCACCTAGAACCCCAGCTTGCTCCAGATCCAGGTATGTGACTTCCCTGCTGCCTTCAGGGAAAAGGGCGCAGGGCAAAGAGGTTAATCTTTCCTGGACAAAAGCATCCATAGGAAGAGCATGAGCTCAGAGATGCCCCCTTGCCGGTACTCTCTCCCTGCATGTTTAATCCCCCTTCAGGATCCAAGTACTCTCCCATCCAATTTCCCTGCTCTTCCTCCAAACCCATCATGTCAGTCACTATGTCATGTGCAAGAACTTCTTTAAAGGTTATCCCTTTACAAAGCATTTATCTTTCCTTTTGGAGCCGAGAGGACCAAAGTTATGATGTATCAATGTGGAAATTTCAGCTACTCTGACACTTGGGTTGGGTAGATATTTTGTACTCTCAGGGCCTTCCTGGTGTCTCCTAAATCATATCACTTAGAGAGCCATCTACCCACCTATGCCTAAAGGGCAGTCCCTTTGGGAACTCTTGGTTCACGGGTTCCAGCAATGAAAGAAGACAATTCTAACCTATGATGGAAGAGGATAGAGGGAGATCCTAAAAAAAATGGAGCAAATAAGGGAGGCATCAGAGAGACAAAAAATAAAATATAAGGTACAAAGGTAGGGGCTTAAAGGAAAAGAAGGATGGGAAAGAGAGAGACAACTACACACATATACTTACAGACAAACAAAACACTTATACACACAATCAATGAAAAAACACCAGCAGCAGCCACAAATGAAATTTAAAGTTGTTATGGCAACCAGAACAGGTAGATAGGCACTTCTGCCTACTGAATTTGCAAAATTAAAATATGCACAGCTTTGCTAACTAATTAAATAATTCTTTCTAAACAGTTCTAATCTCCTAGCCATCAGGCATGGGAGATGGTAGGGAATGCAGAGAGCTAGAGCTCTTATTATTTATTTGGGGGTCCAGAAAACTTTCATTAGGTGGTTTTCACTGAGGAACTTGAGGATATCTATTCAGTAACACCAGGACAAAGCTATCTCCAGGCAGAGAGTAAGCAATGGCGCAGAATTCTCACTCAGAGCCTTCCAAGAGAAGGATGATAACAGACATGACCAACCCAGGTGGTTCAGTGGTAGAATGCTCACGTTCCATGCAGGGGACCTGGATTCAATTCCAGGACCATGCAGCCCCCCACCAAAAAAAGACAGGGCCAACCCCAGCAGTTTGTCCTTGGTCTCAATCATTTTGAACTCCCCTCCCACCCACTCAGATACACCCACTCCCAGCCAGGACTACAACACAAGGAGGGTGAATAAGGATTGGGTCCCAGGGGTTTTTTGCAGAGACCAGAGTCTAAGTTCTCTGCCAAGACATTATGAAGCTCAAAGGAGCCAGTCAAATAAGGCAGCTCGCTGGAGGAGACAGTTTTCCTTTCAGTGTTGGGGATGGATTATTTATTTTAAAAAAATACAAAGAAATCTCTACTAGGAATTAGATGCACCATCTTAGCTGCTCTTCCCTGGGGAAATAAATTACACATAACACTGTACACAAACACAGCTCCAAACACAAACCCAGCTGGCAGCACTGTGGCACTTCTCTCCCTGGGGAAATAAATTCCAATATACATATATATCTGTATCTATAGATATGCACATAGAAAAGGTCAAATCATGTCTCCTTCAGCACTCCTTTCACTGGAAATTAAACAATAATTGCTTTGGTTTTTAGTCTCCAGCAAAGGAAAAGCACCAGTGGGTTGGGAAATCACCAATGAAACCTCACCAAGAAGTGAGGCCTTCTTCTTCCACCCATAGGCAAAATAAGAGGGGGTATTGAACACCAGGATGCAGGTGAGTGTGTGATGTGAGCATTCAAGGAGGCCCTGCCTGAAGCAGAGAATCCAGCCAGGGCCTGGGGATGTGTTGGGTACCTCAGTGGCAATTGAGGCTGCTTGGATTTTAATCTGATTCAGCATTGTTGCTGCCAGTGGTGGTACAAATATGTGTCTCCAGCACAGAACAGGTCCTCAGCTTTCCTTCTACAAGCGCAACCAGCCCAGCTTACAGCTGAAAGTTCCATTGAAGAATGAAAGCTTTGGAGGATTGTGAACAGATGGCAGAGTAGGAAGCTCCAGGAATCAGTCCCAACATACAAAACTATTTAAAAAGTAGGCACTGTCTGAATCAACTGTCTTGAAACTCCAGAATCCAGCAGAACACTGTACAGCATCCGGGGAACCGTGGGAGGAAGAGGCTGGAAAATCACAGTAAAATCGGTAAATCCTTCTCTCCATGTGGTAGTTACCAGTGCCCAGTCCCCACCCTCGCAGCAGGTAGCAGTGAGGTCCAGTCCTTGGCACAGCTTGCTGGTGATAGAAAGAGACATAAGAATCCACTTCCCCACAGTCAGGGTGAGCACAGACTGGTGGTTGATCATAGCTTTTGAATAGCTCATCTGGACCCTTAAGGATGCTGTGCTTCCTCAGAACAATTGGAATAAAAAGGCTGCATTGTCTGGCAGGTCAAGAGAATTCAGCTCTCAGGAGCCAGGGAAGAAACTCATGGCTATCCCAGGCAGTTTGGAGCTGGCTGGAGCTCCCTTTGTAGGTCTTTGGCCTTGTCCCACCTGTGAAAGACTGATTTGGGAAATGCCTCTTTGGTGTACCCTACCCTCTCCAAGAATTGTCCCATCAGACAAAAGCAACTTGAGACAAAGAAATAGTATAAGAAACAATTAAAGTAGGTGGCCTGGGGCAAAGACTTATCTGAATTAAGTATGGCAATGGAACACCTGGGAGAGGGAGAAGATCTGTCCTGGGAAGTAGAGGTGGCATTTGAATTCCTGTAAACAGAGGACACCTTACTACTCCAGTAAGCACAAGCCCAGGAAAAGATGCAGGACCAGAAATGGCAGGAAGGACCCCGCACTTTGCATTCACTTTGGGCGGACCTTCATCAGAAGAGGGCTGACACTCAAGAAAATCTCTCTGTTATATCACTAGCTGGTTAAAAACTCAAGAAACAAGTCTGTCAGGTAATAAATCCCAGAGCTAATATTTTAAAATATTAAATTCGTACAGTGTGCAATAAGAGTTTACAAGACAAACAAAGAAAAGAAATAATGGCCCATCTAAAGGAAGAGGACAAAAATCCAGAAAGCATCAATAGAGGAGACCATACTGTGGACATACCAGACAAAGACTTTAAAAACATTATCTTCAAAATGCTCATGGAGATGAAGGAAAATACAAAGAAAGAGCTAAAGGATATCAGGAAAATACTGAATGAACAATATGAGAATCTCAAAAAGAGTTAGAAATTTAAAAGAAACCAAATAGAACTACTGGAGCTGAAGACCACAATGGCTGAAATGAAAAATTCCCAGGAGGGTTTCAACAGAAGATTGGAGCTGGTAGAAGAAAGAATCAGTGAACTCTAAGAAAAAGACAATTGAAATGACCCAGGCTAAAAAGCAGAAAGAAAAAAAGAATTATATAAAGGGGAAATAGCCTAAGAGACCTCTGGGATACCATCAAGCATATCAATATACACATTATTGGGGTTCCAGAATAAGAAAAAGAAAAGGGTGGAAGGAATATTCAAAGAAATAATGACAGAAAATTTCCCAAACTTAGCAAAAAATGAAAATAGGCATATCCAAGAATCCCAGAGGACATCAAGTAGGATAAACTTAAAGGAAGATACACTATGACAAGTATTGACCAAAATGCCAGATACAAAGGACTAAGAGAGAGTTCTGAAAGCTACAAAAGGAAAGCAACGTGTTATGTACAGTGGAGTCCCAATTAGATTAAGTACCAATTTTTTTTTCATCAGAAACCACGTAGGCAAGAAGGCAATGAAATATTTAAAGTGCTGAAAGCACCTTTTATACCAACTGGATTTCTAACCAAGAACTTTATATCCAGTGAGACTTTCCTTTCAAAATGAAGGAAAATTAAGACATTCCCTGCTCAAAAGAAAAGCTGAGGGAACTCACTACCATTAGTCTTACATTACAAGCAATGCTAAGGAGAATTTTTCAGACTGAAAGGAAAGGATGATAGACAGTGGTTCAAAGCAGCATAAAGAATAAAGACTTCTGATAAAGGTAACCATATGAATAAAGATCAATAAAAGAGTATTGTATTTTTTTGGTATGTAATGACACTTCATTCTTTCTACAGGTACTAAAATGCAAATGCATTAAAAACAATGGTAAATCGATGGTTTGGGACATAAAATGTATATAATTTGTAAGAAGAACAAAAAATAGGTGGGGGTGAAGGAAGAGTAAAGGAACAGAGTAGTATATGCTACTGAAGTCAAATTGGTAAAAATCAATATGATTGTTATATATTTAGGATGTTAAATTTTAACACAAGGAAAAAATATTAAAGTATACCCAGAAAGAAATAAGAAGGGACTCATTAGGGAACAATTCAAAAATCAAACAAGTATGAAATTAAATTGAAAAATTGAGGGTCAAAAGGATTAATACATATTAAAACTAAATAACAAAATTGCAGGAAAAAAGTTCTGCATTACCAGTAGTTACTTTAAATGTAAATGGGTTAAACTCTACAATCAAAAGGCAGAAATTTGGCAGACTGGATTTTTAAAAAAAAGCATGACCCAATTATTTGCTCTTAAGAGACGCAACTTAAATTCAAAGACATAAGTGGACAGTGATAGTATGGAAAAATATACCAGGCAAGTAGTAACCAAAAGAAAGCTATACCAATAACCAATATCAGATAAAATAGACTTTAGGTCAAAAAATATTATGAAGCCCAGGTTCAACTCCCAGTGCCTGCCCATGCAAAAATAATAATAATATATATATATAAAGGAAAAAGAATTTCATTATATTCTGTAAAGGTGACAATTCAACAAGAAGACATGACAATTATAAATATATATGCACCTAAAAACAGAGCCCTAAATTATGTGAAGCAAATACTGACAGATTTGAAGGATGAAATAGATGGTTCTACATTAATAATAGGAGACTTTAGTACACACTTGCAATAATGGATAAGCAGCTAGACATAAGATCAATAAGTAAAAAGAAGACTTTATCAATACTTTAAGCTAACTAGACCTAACAGACATTTATAGAACACTTCACCTAACAGCATCAGAATACACATTCTTCTCTGGTACACGGGGATAGTACTCCAGAATAGACTATATTTTAGGTCACAAAACAAGTCTCAATAAATTTGAAAATATTCAAATCATAAAATGTATCTTCTCTGACCACAAAGGAATTAAGTTAGAAATGAATGAGACAGAGAAAAAAAATTTACAAACATGTAAAAATTAAACAATGGACTCTTAAACAACCAATAGGCTATGTGCAGAGAAGTATATGACCCTCTGCACTGACGACACTTGCCTTTTTTTTCCGATCTTTAAGGCTTGAAGAACATGTAGAATAAATTTGTTAGCTGATAATGACAAAACAAATCCTTTAATTATAGCACAGAACACCGTTTGCTACAAGGGCTTACATGCCTGAAAGAAAGTGGTCCTACTTGAGCGTTCCACAGAGCAGCTTCTCAGATCTTCGGTGTTCACTGGTAAATTTCTAAACAGTGTATTTGTGTAAACTTTGTCATTTCATACTCCATGCACTACAGTTGCCATCACCGATCCCTGTTTTGCTGGCTTTTAGCTACCTAGTCAAAAATCCTGCTTCATTAAAATAGAGAGTTAATAAGCATCTCCAGCTTTTTCTTTTCCTTTTTAATGATGCCTGCACTATCAGAGTCTTCTAGCATTCTCTCTTTTGCTTGGCATATAATCATGAAGAACCTTTTTATTTCTTTGAGGTGGGAGTATATTTTTACTTCCTAAATGCCAAACTATAAAGATCAAATTCTTACTTGTGAAACTCAAAAATACAGATGCATTAAGAAAAAAAAAGCGGTCCTGGTGCAAGACACACTTAAGCAAGTTTTACTTTTGGTTGTCATTTCTTTGTATATTCTAAACATTTATTTAACTTTTTGCAATTTGAAGTAAAAAGAAATTTCAAAATGTATGCTCAACAATAATCATTAAAAAGCTTGCAGCAGGGCAGTCAATGGTGGCCTAGTGGGAGAATTCTTGCCTGCCAAGCCAGAGACCTGGGTTCAATTCCTGGAGTCTGCCCATGCCAAAAAAAAAAAAAAAAAAAGATGTTTACAGCAATAAAAAAAGAATATATCAAAAGGGAAATTGAGAATTATCTTGAAGTAAATGAAAAGGAAAATACAATATACCAAAACTTATGGGATGCAGCAAAGAAAATACTGAGAGGGGCCATTATATCTCTAAATGTTTACATTAAAAAAGGATAAAGATTTCAAATCAGGTACCTAATCTGCAAACTAGGGGAACTAGAAAACAAAAGAGCAAACTAAACTCAAAATGAGTAGAAGGAAGGAAATAGTAAAGATTAGAGCAGTGAAATGTGAAATAGAGAAAAAAAATAGAGAGAACCCACAAAAGTAAAAGTTGATTCTTTGAAAGATCAACAAAATTGACAAAACTTTAGAAAGATTGCTAAAGAAAAAAAGTATACAAATAACTAAAATCAGAAATGAAAAGGGGGACATTACTACCACCTTCACTGAAATAAACAGGCTGTAACAGGATACTATTAACAACTTCATTCAACAAATTAGATTACCTAGACAAAATCAACAAACTCCTAGAAACAAACTACCTACACTGTCTCAAGAAGAAATAGAAGCGCTTAGCACTGATAACTAGTAAAGAGATTAAATCAGTAATCAAAAACCTCCCAACAAAGAAAAGCCCAGGATTAGATGGCTTCACAGAGGAATTTTGCCAAACATTCTAAGAAGAATTAACAACAATCTTGTGAAACTTCTTCTAAAAAACTGAAGAGGAAGGAAACATCTCCTCTTAAGGTCACCATCACCCTCATACCAAAGCCAGATAAAGAGAAGCCAGAAGAAGAGAAAATTACAGAACAATACCTCTTCATGAATACAAATGCAAAAATCCTCAAGAAAATACTAGGAAAACAATCCCTCAGCACATTAAAAGAAGTATACACCATGATCAATTGGGATTTATCCCAGGTATGCAAGGGTGGCTCACTATTTAAAAAATCAATTAATGAAACATAACACAATTACAGAATTAAAAGGAAAACCACACGGTCAACTCAATTGATGCATAAAAGGCAATCTAAAAATCTGGCACCCCTTTCTTGATAAAAACACTTAGAAAATTAGTAATAGGAGGAAACTTCCTTAACATTATAAAAGGCATATATATATATAAAAAAAACCACAGCTAACAAGATACTTAATGGTGAAAAACAGAAATCTTTCCTTCCAATATCAGGAACATGAAAGGGACACTCACTGCCATCACTTTTCTTCAACACTGTACTGGCAGCTCTGGCTAGAGAAATTAGGCAAGAAAAAGAAATAAACATCATCCAAATTGGAAAGGAAGAAGTAAAACTTTTTCTATCTGCGGATGACATGATCCTATAAACAAAAAACCCCGAAAACTCCACAAGAAATAAACAAATTCAGCAAAGTAGCAGGGTACAAGATCAATGCAAAAAAATCAGCAATGTTTCTATACAGAAGCAATGAACAATCAGAATAAGAAATTATGAAAAAAATCCATTTACAACAACAACCAAAAGAATAAAATATCTAGGAATAAATCTAACTAAGGTTGTAAAGGACTTATACACAGAAAACTACAAAACTTTGCTAAAAGAAATTGAAGGAGAACTAAATAAATAGAAGGAGATTCTGTGTTCATGACTGAAAAAATATTAAGATATCAATTCTACCCAAAGTGATTTATATAGTCAATGCAATCCCAATCAAAATTCCAACATTTTTGAAGAAATGGAAATGCCAATCATCAAATTTATATGGAACAGTAAAGGGCCCCAAATAATCAAAGCCATCCTGAAAAATAAGAACAAACATTGCAGGACATATATGTCTCAATCATAAAACTTATTTCAAAGCCACAATAATCTAAACAGCATGAAAATAGTCCAAGGACAGACATATAGACCGATGGAATTAAATTCAGAGCTTTGAAATCCACCCTCACATTTATGGCCAACTGATTTTTATCAAGAGGCTAAAAGCCACTCAATTGAGAAAAACTAGTCTTTTCAACAAATAATGCTAAGAAAGTGGATCCCCATTTGCAAAAGAATGAAGGTGGACCCCTACCTCACACCAGGTACAAAAAAATCAACTCAAAATGGATCAAAGACCTAAATATAAAAGCCAGAACTATAAAGTTACAGGAAGGAAACAATAAAGAAGCATCTTCAGGACCTTGTATTAGGCAATGGATTTTTTAGACTTTATACCCAAAGCGCAAGCAACAAAAGAAAAAAATATATAAATGGGACATCATCCAAATGAAAAGCCTTTGTGCAAAGGACTTTATCATGAAAGCAAAACAATAACATACACAATGGAAGAAAATATTTGAAAACCACATATACAATAAGGATTTAATATCCAGAAGATATAGAGAAATCCTGTAACTCAACCACAAAAAGACAAACAACCCATTTTTTTTAAATGAGGAAAATACTTGACTAGAACTTTCTACAAAGAATATATACTAATGACCATTAAGCACATGAAAAGATGCTCAACATCATTAGTCATTAGGAAAATATAAATCAATAGCACCATAAGATACCATTTCACACCCATTAGAATGACTACCACCAAAAAACAGAAAATTACAAGTGATGGAGAGGAGGTGGAGACATAGAAACACTCATTCATTGTTGGCAGGAATGTGAAATGTTACAGCCATTGTGGAAGACAGTTCTGCAGTTTCTCAGAAAGTGAAGTATAGAATTACCATAAGACTCAGCAATACTACTTCTAGGTAGATACCCTAAAGAATTGAAAGCAGAGACTCAAACAGATATTTTTACACCAATGCTTATAGTGGCATTATACACAATTGCCAAGAAATGGAAGCAAACTACATATTTATCAACAGATGAATCTGTAAACAAAATATGGTATACATACGCAATGGAATATCATCTGTAAAAATGGATGAAATTCTCATAATGCAACAACATGATTGAATCTTGGGACATCATGTTGAGTGAAATAAGCTAGACATAAAAAGAGAAATAGTGTATGATTGCACTAATACCAAATAATGAAAATAAGCAAACTCATAGAGTCAGAATCTAAAATATAAATTAATAGGGAATGGAGTGGGGGTAGGGAATAGACAGTTAAGGCTTTAAAATGTCCAGATTTTCTGTTTGGAACAATTGAAAAGTTCTAATAATTGATGGTGGTGATTGTAGAAGACCATTCTGAATATAATTAACAGCACTGAATTATTTACTTGAATGTGGTTAAAAAGGGAAATTTAGGTTGTATATATGTTACTGGAATAAAAATTTTAAAAAACAATCCATGGAACTGCATAACACAAACTGTGAGTCCTAAGTTAAACCATGGACTATAGTTAATAGTACCATTATAAAAATTGAAAAGGAACACTACCTAACTCATTTTATGAAACTAACATCACTCTAATACCAAAACCAGATAAATATGCTACAAGAAAGGAAAACTACAGGCCAATCTCCCTCATAAATATAGATGAAAAAATTCTCAATAAAATATTAGCAAATTGAATTCAATAGCACAATAAAATAATTATGCACTACAACCAAATGGGGTTTGTACCAGGAATGCAAGGGTGGTTCAACACAAGAAAATCAATCAATGTAATATATCACATTACAAGTTGAAAGGGAAAAATCATATGATCATCTCAATTGATGCTGAAAAAACATTTGACAAAATTCAGCATCTTTTCTGATTAAAAAATCACACACACAGGGCCACGGTGGCTTAGCAGGTAAGAATGCTTGCCTGGCATGCCAGAGGACCCGGGTTCGATTCCCGGTGCCTGCCCATTTAAAACACACACACACACACACATACACTTCATGATGTAGGAATTCAAGATAACTTCTTCAATATGATAAAGGGCATATATGAAAAACCCATAGCCAACATCATACTCAGCAATGAGAGACCGAAATCATTTCCCATGAGATCAGGATGCCCTCTGTCACCACTATTACCCAACATTGTACAAGAAGTGCTAGCTGGAGCAATTAGGCAGGCTAAAGAAATAAAAGGCATCCAAATCAGAAAGGAGGAAGTAAAACTTTCATTATTTGCTAATGACATGATATTATACTTGAAAAACCCTGAGAAATCTATAACAAAGCTTTTTGTGCTAATAAACGAATTCAGCAAAGTGGCAGCATATAAGAGTAATGTGCAAAAATCAGTGATGTTTCTATACACAAGTAATGACCTAACTGAGGAGACAAGGAAAAATTTCCATTCAAAACAGCAACTAAGGGTGGTACAATGGTGGCTCAGTGGCAGAATTCTCACCTGCCATGTTGGAGGCCAGTGTTCAATTCCCAGTGCCTGCCTGTGCAAAAAAACAAAGAGAAAAGCAGCAACTACAAGAATCAAGCATCTAAGAATAAACTTAACCAGGGGTGCAAAGGACCTGTACACAGAAAACTATAAAACATTGCTGAAAAAGGAAGTAAAGAGATGTAAATAGGTGGAAAGACATTCCATGCTCATGGATAGGAAGGTTAAATGTAGTTATTGTATCCAATTCGACCCAAACTGACCTACAGAGTCAATGTAATACCAATCAAAATTCCAACAGTCTATTTTGAAGCCTTGGAAAAGCTAATTAACAAATTTATTTGGAAGGGAAAGAGACCTCAAATAGTTTGTCATGGTTAGGGACACGTGTCAACTTGGCCAAGTTATGGTACCTGTTTATCTGATTGGGCAAGTGCTAGCCTGCCTGTTGCAATGAGGACATTTCATAGGATTAGGGCATGATCATGTCAGCTGCATCCACAGCTGATTCCATTTGTAATCAGCCAAAGGGGAGTGTCTTCTGCAATTAGTGATGCTAAATCTAATCATGGGAAGCCTTTTAAGGAGAACTCAGAGGAGACAGGTTTCATTCCTGCTTCAGCTGGTGAGCCTCTCCTGTGGAGTTCATCCAGACCCTCCATC
>PVIY010028513.1:0-33016 GCA_004026745.1 Myrmecophaga tridactyla | reverse complement strand
TTTAAAAAAAAAAAAAAGAATTCAGCTTGTTTAATTCACAGCGTCATGCTAAGCCATTTTTCCTCCAAAGATGCCACCGTGCCAGGGAAGCTGAGTGCTCTGGGGTCCTGCCATCAGGCAGACATGATCACACTAGCAATCTCCCAACTATCCTTTGTCCCTTCAGGTGAGCTCAGGTTCCCAGCCCAGTCTGCCTCTTCCATCACTGTGGGCTCTCTACTGGGGCTCTTTGGACCTTCATGCCAGTGGACAGTCCACTCTGTCAGGCTTCCATAACTCTTTGTCTCAAACCCAGGGGTGGGGACTTCATTCCTTCTCTCTCAAAACACCCTTGGGCTCTTTTACAAATCTGTCCATCCCCTACCCAGAGGAGAGGTAGCTTTTGCTCAGCTGAGAACACATCCAGATACACTCTTACATGTGGGCTGTATATTTTAAAACAGTCACTGAACAAAATCATATTTTCTTTATCCTTTTGTGCTAGGTGGTTTCTGCAATGGCTCCTAATGGTCTCAGTCTGCTGGAAGTCATTCTTTATATAATCCTTTACCCTTGAGTATTGGGTGAGACATAGTGACTCATTTCAAATGGATAGAATATGACAAAAGTGATGGAATATCACTTGTAAGCTTGGGTTCCCATGAGACTGTGGCTTCTGTCTTGGGATATTGCCCTCTTGCTGTCTCTTATGCACTTGATCTGAAGAATGCCACTGCAAGTTGTGAGTAGCCCTAGGGAAAGGCCTACAAACCAAGGAGCCAACAGCCAACAAAGACCTGACCCTGACAACATGATGAGTCAGCTTGAAACCAGATCCTCCTCCAGTTGAACCTCGAGATGACTGCAGCCTTAGCCAACACCTGATTGCACAGCCTAAGCCAAACTAGCCCTGCCAAGCTGCAATCAGATTTCTGATTTTCAGAAACTGTGAGACAACAAATGCTTGCTGTTTTAATCTGCTAAGTTTTGGAGTGACTTGTTATGCAGCTTTAGAGAACTAATACACCATCACTCTAGATGTACTGAGCATTTGGAGAGGCAACTGGCAGCTTACCCATCCACATCATACCCATCCAAATTAATGCCTGCAAACAGGCATTTCTCTCAGCTTTAATAAATACTCTATTAAAAGTATTATTGTGCACAAGATTCTTCTTTTTTTTTTTTTGCAGGCAGAAAATTTATTGAGAACACATGTAAGAGGACATGCAGGCACTCTCAAAAAGACAGGTGAGGGAGGTGAAAGGCAGTAGACAATTTGGGGCCATTTGCCTTTTTTTATATGCTGTATGGCAAGGTCACATTTCGTTCTTTTCCCATGTGAGTATCCTGTTATTGCAGCACCATTTGTTGAATTTTTTGTTTGTTTTGTTTTGGGGGAAGTGCATGGACTGGGAATCGAACCTGGGTCTCCTGCGTGGCAGGCAAGAATTCTACCACTTAACTACCCTTGCATCCTGGCCATTTGCTTTTATAGATTAGATTTACTTATTCCCCCTCCCCTGTCCTTGTTCAGGGCTTTTTTTTTTTTTTTAGCCCTCCCTTCTCCCCAGGGTGGTGACTGGTGATAGTGCATTTGGGTGGGTCTGTTGGCTCTACCCTTCTCACTGGATGAATCACTCAGGTGGGAATCATTTGGTTTCAGATGGGTCAGCTGCTGCTGGGTGTCTCCTGTAAGTGGGTAGCCCCTGGGCAGGTTGTCTGTGCCGGATGCAGGCTCTGCTGACCGCGATTAACTGTCCTTGCTTAAGGGCTTCTTCATGGTTTCCTTCCCTCTCTCCTCTCTCCCTGTTCTAGCTTGCTTCAAATTCCCCCTCAGAGAGTCCTTGCCCGTTATTTTTAAGGGGATGCACAACATCCTTAACTATCTGGACTCTCCACTTCTTCACCTATAAAATGACAGTAACAATAAAAACACGTTCACTAATAATATCCCCTTCCAATTTCGCACCCTGGAGGTGCTAAAGAAGTAAATGGCTCTTTTTCTTCCTTCCCTCTCCTTGGTATGATTAAGGAAAAGTAACAAATTAGCTAGAGAATTATTAAATTGTAGAGCTTGGGACAAATTTTTTTACTCTTTCCATAATGGGTTATTTTCCAGTTTAAATTGTTCAAAGGAACTGGGACTTACAGACTATAGGGAAAAATTTAGTGTACTGCTTGCATTCTCTCTACAAGGTTGCTCTCTTCCAGCCTCTGTGCCAGCACCTCCGGTGAAGGGGTATCTCCAAATGATTTGGGGGACAGTGGGAATTTTTAATTATAGTACTCCTAATTAAAATTTATCAATAATCTAATTAAAATTTATGTTTTGATAATATATAGCTCTTTGCTAAAGATAGCCTTTGTACAAAGGACAGTGCATATTTTATTTGGGTAGATTATTACTCTGCAGCTAAAATCCAGACCCCAAATCACGTGGAACTAGTGCTGCAAGTCCTTTAAAACCATACTTCAGAATGAAGTTGAATTGATTAACTGTAAGCTGTGTTTTCCCTTAACACAGTCATAATTTTTCCTTAGGGCAGAGGGTCTTAATCTTTGGAGGGTAATATGGGTGAGAGGAAAGATCCCAACACCTTTGAAATTATGATGAAAGCTATGGCTCCTCACCTCAGAAAAATATGCCAGCACTTATAACTTTGTGCACAGTCTTAGTGAGTTCCAGAACTGTTGAAGCTCAGCTGCAATGCCATAAACAGTAGTTCTCAACATTGGAATCAATTAGAATTCACCTGGGGAATGTTTAGAAAAGGTAGATGTATGGGTCCTATAATGGACTGCTTCATTTGATCAGAAAAACGTAGGCATGAAGCAAGGGTTTCAATACTGTTTTAAAGCCCATACATGATTCTATTGTATGGCCACTGCTGAGAGTCACAGTCTTGGGGCTATAGGCCTTGGGTTAAGAAGTCATGTTTAAAAAATGAACTTGCTTGTCTCTGAGCTTCATATCATGTGTTGACTTTTTCATTAATTTTTATTTAATTGAAGTTACGCATGCCCCCAATTTAAGAAGTTGATGGATAAAAGCACACTACCCAGTGACAACTTTTAAAGCTGTTTCTGGTTATTTGTCTCTATATATCTAAATAATATGCATATATTCCTATGCTTTGATTCAAACTTTTAAGACATCACCTATGAGCTTCCCTTTAGGACACATGAGAAACCTATCTCTATTACATCTCCTTTTCTCGCCTTATATCCTCCCAGTGTAGGAGGGCTTTTTATGTTACATTCATATTTGGTGTTCTTATTATAATGAACGGGTTGAAGATTGTTCACTGCTGATCCAGTTCATGCTAATTATTATTATTTTTATTTTTTATCACTTTTAATTTTATCTGGAATTAATAATGTTTCATTTTAAAATTTGTCTTGTATTTTAGATTTAAATATTTCCATACCCTCAAAGTTTCCATAATTTGTATCACTATACAGTTGATCATGGGACTTTCTGTTGGCCAGCTCTATAGTGGCCCAGTTGTCTTCTGAGCCTGCAGGACAATTGCTATTCCGGGGTTTGTTAGGGAAATTTTACTAAAAGCAGCGTCTTCTCCCAATGCAGAAAACCTCTCCACAAAGCTAGAAGAGAAAGAGAAATAGTTTTATTATTTAATAAGCATTCATTACAGGCAATCCACAAAAAGATTACAAAGACAGAGAGAGCTCACCACTTTTATGTAGTTAAGGGTATACACAGGATACAACCCATTACATTCACCTGCTTACATTAATCTAAGCAAAGTCTTCTCAACATTTTATATCTCCTCTACATGTGATAAAACATGAATAATGCCTTTATATTTAAACCGTAGGTTATCTCAAGTTATCAAGGATTTGTATAAAATGTAGACCATTTCATGAAGATGACACCTGTTTAAGATAACATACAAGTATGGTACACTTTGAATATGTCTGATGATCTTCAGTTACCTTGAAACAAGTAATATATTCAATAGGCAAAGACTGTGAAAGATGCTTTCTTTTCTCTTCCTCCACCTTCTCCTCCTCCTCCTTCTTCTTTTGTTAGCTCCTGCCATTTAAGGAAAGCTCTGTCATAATACTAGCTGGATTTAGAGTCTAAATTCCAGCAATAACACATTAATATATCAAAGTGTCCAGGTATCAACAAAAGATTACCAAACATACAAAAAACAACAAGTGGTGGTCCAGGCAAAGGAGAAAGTTAAAGCTTTAGAACAATGAGAAGATCATATCCAGGACATTCTAGACAAAGACTTTTTAAAAAATGGTCTCAAATATGCTAAAGTAGCTAAAGGAAAACTTGGACAAAGAACTAAAGAAAACAAGGAATTGATAGATAAACATGAAGATGATATCACTAGAGAGTTGGAAACTATGAAAAGGAAGCAAACAGAGCTGAAGCTATAGTAGCAGAAATTGAAAATTCCAAAAGGGGTTCAATAGTAGATTGAGATTGGCAGAAGAAAGAAACAGTGAACTTGAAGGTAAGACATTTTAAATCATCAGTCTAAGGACAGAAAGAAGAAAGAATGAAGAAAAGTGAACAGATCCTTAGGAACCTTTGGACACCATCAAGTGTATGAATATGTGCATAATGGGAGTGCCAGTAGGTTAAGAAATGGAGAAAGGAGCAGAGATAATATTCAAAGAAATGGTCACTGAAAACATCCCAAATTGAATGAAAGACCTGAATATCCACATTTAAGATGCTCAATGGACCCTAAACAGGGTAAACCCCAATATACCCATACTGCACCCTGTTATACACAAACTGTCAAATGCCAAAATAGAGAATTCTGAAAGCCATAAGAGAGAACCAACATGTCACATACAAGGGAGGCTCAGTAAGATTGTGTTGATTTCCCATCAGAAACATGGAGACAAGAAGGCAGTGAGATGACATATTTAAAGTGCTGAAAGCAGAAAATTGCCAACCGAGAATTCTATATCCAGCAAAACTTTCTAAAATGAGGGAAAGATTAAGACAGATAAACAAAAGCTGAAGGACTTCGTCACCACTAGACCAGCCCTACAAGAGAGGATAAAGAAAGTTCTTTAGGAGATTAGACAATTGACTGAAGTTTCATGAGGAAATAAAGATTTTCAGTAAAGATAATGACATGGGTAAATATAAATCTCAGCACTACTGTATTTTTTTTTGTATGCTGTATGGTGAGGGGTCACATTTCATTCTTTTTCCATGTGAGTATCCCCTTATTGCAGCACACTTGCTGAATTTTTGTTTGTTTGGTTTCCATTTGTTTGTCTGCTTGTTTGTTTGGGAAGTGCATGAGTTGGAAATTGAACCCAAGTCTCCTGCGTGGCAGGTGAGAATTCTGCCACTGAACTACCCTGGCACCCCCATGTATTTTTAATTTGTAACTCCCCTTTTTACTTCCTATAGGATCTCAAAGGCAAATACACAAAATGTAATGATAAATCAATGTTTCTGAGTCAATAATCTGTCAACATGTAATTTGTGACAAGAAATACATAAAGATGGGGGGATGGAGCCACCTAGGAACATAAAGCATTCAAACTTTTGAAGTTAAGTTGGCGTCAAAGCCAAAGGGTTCATATTGATTTAAGATATCACATTTGTGCCCCATGGTAACAACAAAAATATATCAGAGAGTATGTAACTTGTAGGAACAGAAAGTACAGCACAGGAGCAGGGATGGGGCAATGCAGAGTTATTGCAAAAGGTAGGATTTCTGTTTGGAGTGAAGGGAAATGTCCGGTAACAGGTGGTGGTGAGGGCACCACGGCACGGTGAGCATAGTAAAGCTCACTGAATGGCATGCTTGGAAGGGGTGGGGTGGGGAGATTTACATTATGTATATGTTTCCACAATTAAGAAAGACAAATCAAAGAGATAATGACAATTAAATGCAGTACACAATACTGGTTGAAATATAAGATTGGGGAAGAAAAGACTCAAAAGGACATTACTGGAAGATGAAAAATGGTACATAGAATGAAAGGCTTATATCGGTGTTAAATTTCTTGAACTAGATACTGCATTTAAGGTGACTGCATAAGTAAATATTCTTACTCATAGGAAATGTACATGGAAATATATATTCAAGGGTTATGATTTGTGCAACTTGCTTTCAAATGCTCAGAATCTCTCTCTCTCCCTCTCTCTCTCTATATATATACACAGAGAGAATGATATTGCAAAGTTGACAAGTTGACTAGTGTTAAAATTAATTAATGGATCTGAGTATCTGGGATTTTCAGGTATGTTAAAGCCTTTTTTATGGGGTTTGCATTATTTTTTATTTATTTATTTTTTACATGGCCAGGCACCAGGAATCAAACCCAGTTCTCTGACATGGCAGGCGAGAACTCTGCCTGCTGAACCACCGTGGCCTGCGTGGTTTGTGTTATTTTTTATAATGGTCCTGTAAGTTTAAAATCATTCCTAAATATCAAGTTAAATACAAATGTATCTCTTGAGAAAAGGAATGGTTATGGATAGATGTATATTCATGGATGATGCAAAACTACAAACTGTTATTTTGTTCTAAGTTTTACTTCCTTTCTGAAAATAAAAATGAAAGGATTTGGGCTCTTAAAGGTGAAAGTTACTACCTTCCTTTTGGAATACCCTGATTGCTGGGGTATATATGATTTAATCTCCTTTTCCTTTTTCCTTCCTTACCTAGATTGTTTTTCTTTAATTTTCTCTAGTTCAACTTACCATAGTGGTATGTTAAAATGACAATAAATGAAAGATTGGCAGGAAGAAGAACGATATAGAGAAAAAACGCAACTCCTTGAAATCTTGGAAAAGGCAGGTAATCAGAAGTGTGTGACGTTGGCATTTAACTTCCCTCTGGCTGTAGGTTTCTCCAACTAGACAATGAAAGAAGAGGGACTTAAATTTGATACTTCTTAAATAGTTTGTACAAAATCTACAAGTGTGTTGTTCTGTTTTACATGTATTTGATACAACTGGTGATTTGTGAACTTTCTGCTCTTAGTTTATGAAGGATGTTAAAATTTCCATTTTCATTCTAGAATTATAAAATTTTGGTGCAAAAAGGGACCTAGTTGGGTGTTGCGACAATGGCTCAGCAGGTAGAATTCTTGCCTGCCATGCCAGAGACCCAGGTTTGATTTCCAGTGCCTGCCCATGAAAAAAAAAGGGGGGGACTTAGTCATCCCTGAATCCCACCCTCAGTTTGCTAATGTGACAGCTGAGGGTAGAGAGATGAGACAACTTTCCCATATTATCCATCAGACCCGTGTCTGAGGCAGGGGTGTGCCACCCTACTGAAGCCCCTTCCAGGACTTTCTCCATGGGCTGTGCTGCCTCAAGCGAGTCTTGGCTTTCTGGTTGGGTGCCTGGCATAAATGCTTTTGTTCTCAATCCTATCACCTTTGTTGTAGTTACCACACAAATTTAATTCAGATGTCCCAACCAGAATAAATGGGTGTATGTTTGAGAGATATTTGGATTTAGGGTCTGTTGCTGTAACAACTTTTTTCTGATGCTTTAAATTGTTCTAAAACTTTTTAAATATGCAGATTTATTTCCAGATAAAATGGAATCAATATTGGGTACAAGTCAAGGTAAGAAGTAGACAAGGGACAGGTTTGTGGAGGGCAGATATTCTTATACTGTGCAGAACACACTTCTCACTTCCATTAGTCATTGAGACCCGTCTGGAGACAGAACAACCATCATTTTACATAATCTCAATCCGGATGTCAGTGTGGGAAAGAGTCGATCACCAGTTGAAGAACAGGTTGACATGTGGAAGGCACAGCTTTCCAGAGGATACAGTTTAGTGCTCTCAGTCAATTGCTAGTGCTAAAGGAGATTTCACAACAGTTGCTCAATGTCTGTTTATAGCTGAGTTTCCAAAGGCATGGAATGTTCACTGAGAAACAGCCTCCAGCTTTTGGACAAGGAATACTTTTTCTTTCGTACTTCAGCCAAATTAAACCTTGTGTTATCTGGTCTAAGGGCATCCATGGGGGGAAAATCCATAGATTATTTGTCCTTTAAAGGCCTGATCTGGCTTAATGGACCAAACATGATTCATTAATGTTAACAATTATGAAATAAAGCAAAGAATCAGAAAGAATGGAAATTTTTCAGGAGCTTTTAATTTGTTAGCAAATTATATGATGATTTGTGACTTCTATTCTCATAAACTTAAAATATATCACAGAAAATGTGATAGGATATTTAAAATATAATCATCTTTATTTATTAAGATTATCTAAAGCAGATTTTATGGCAGAACAGGTTAGATGCATATAAATTAGATTAAAACTTAATGATAAACTATTGCTTTATAAGTAACTCTTACTTCTGGACTGTACTGATAGTTTCACTCTGTATTTGAGGTATATTTTCCAAGAAATGCTTTAGTTTTACTAAGATTAAAGATCTTTTTAAGAAGCATGATTTATGGGGCACTGGGGCAGGTCTTCTGCCTAGAATTATCTGCAATACATGATCAGAGCATTCTTCACTTCTCTGTTTTATGGCCTTAAATTCCTCCTCATAAAGCGTCATTTCTGTTAATGACGTGGTCTTTTAACACGTCAGATAGATGGGCAAGTAGACTGATACTAGCGTTGAAGGAGGGAATGCTTCCTCTTTCCTAAAATTGGGCAGTAGGGTGAGGGGTGAGTTGGTAGGGAAGAGATTAGAAGAGAGAAAGCTAATTTCTAAATTTGGTGTATTGTGTTTCATAAAAAAAGTAAATTTGAGTAGGGTTCCAAGAAGGGGATGGAAGAAATTGTTTAGATGATGACCTTGATGAGTGAGAAAACATCTGGGGAAGTTCCAGGAGAACAGAAGTGACAGAGCTAAGAGCTAAGGGTGTACCAAAGTCAAATTTAGAAATGTTAGATTATTTAAGTCTTGGTAAACTAAAAAGTTATAAAATAATTTAAATTTCAGTCTTCTTGCTGTTTTAATTAGGCTTCTTTATTTTGAGATGATTGAAGAGCCACATATTCTCATAAGATATTATATAGAATGATATTGTGTGTCCTTTATTCAGTTTTCCCCACTAATAATATATAGCAAAACTATAGTAAAATATTCCAACCAAAATATTGACAGTCAAGGTGTTGAATGTTCCCATCACAACAAGGATTCTTCAGGTTGTCCTTTTATGGCCATGTACTTACACAGCATATAAGATTTTGGTATTTTTTTAACTCACTCAGCAAAATTCTCTGGAGATTCATCCAGGTTGTACGAATCAATAATTTGTTTCTTTTTGCTATTGAAGAGTAATCCACAGTATGAATGTACCACGTTTTATTTAAACCTTTACAGGCTGAAGAACATCTGTGTTGCTTCCAGTTTGGGCTACTATGAATAAACCTGCTATGAACATTTGTGTACAAGCTCTTGTGCTAACACAAGTTTTCATCTCTCTGTGACATAAATGCTCAGTAGCATAATTTCTGGGCTGCACGGTTGTCGGGTTTCATTTTTTTAAGAAACTGCCAAACTGTTTTCCATGATGGCTATACCATTTTACATTCCCACCAGCAATGCTTGAGGGATCCAATTTGTTTGCATCCTTGCTGGTATTTGGTATTGTCAGTATTTTTTATGTTAGCCATTCTAATAGGGTGTAATAATATCTCAATTTGGTTTTAATTTGCAATTCCCTAATAGCAAATGATGTTTAAAATATTTTCATGGGCTTATCTGGCATCAATATATCCTCTTTGGACATACTGGTCATGTCTTTTGCTCACTTTTTTTTTTTTAACATGGGCAGGCACCGGGAATCAAACCCGGGTCCTCAGGCATGGCAGGTAAGCATTCTTACCTGCTGAGCCACTGTGTCTCGCTCTTTTGCTCACTTTTTAATCAGGTTGTTTAATTTTTTATTATTCAGTTTTGAGAGTTCTTTTTACAATCTGGATACTAAGCCTTTGTCAAAAATGTGGTTTGCAAATAATTTTCACCCAGTTTTAGTTTGCCTTTTCATCCTCTTAATAGGATCTTTTGCAGAGCAGAAGATTTTAATTTCCATGAAGTCTTTTTTTTTTATCAGTCTTTCTATGAATTGTGGTTTTTAGTGTCAAGTCTAAAAACTCTTTGCTTAGCACTAGATTTTAAATATTTTTCCCATATTTTTTCTCAAAGTTTTATAGTTTTACATTTAAGTTCCTGATCCATTTTGAGTTCATTTTTATATAAGATGTAAGGTTTAGGTAGAGGGTCTTTTTTTGATTGTTTTTTTCTAGCCTATGGATGTCCAATTGCTCCAGCACCATTTGCTGAACAGCTATCTTTTCTCCAACGAATTAATTTTTCATCTTTGTAAAAAATCAGTTTTGGGTCTGTTTCTCAGTTTTCTATTCTGTTCCACTTATCTATGTATCTATCCCTCTGTCAATACCATATAGCCATAATTACTGTAAGTGTATAATATATCTTGAAATTTGGTAGACTAACTCCTCAAATTTTAATGTTCTTTTTCAAAGTTGTTTTTGATATTCTAGTTCCTTTTCCATATGAATTTAAGAAAAATCTTGTCTATACCAATAGACACAATTATGCTCTGGAGTTATTAATTATTATTGCTGGAATTCTGATATGGTGTGAAACCTGTATATCAATATTATTGATCTTATTGAAGAGCCAGCCAGCTTTTTGTTTAATTAAATTTTTTCTATTGTTTTCCTGATTCAATTTCATTGGTTTCTACTCTTTCCTTTGATGTTTCCTTCCTTCTGCATGCTTTGATCTTATTTTGCTCTTATTCTTCTGGATTCTTATGGTGGAGGTTAGAGTATTGATTTCAGACTTCCCTTTTATTCCTAACGTAAGCATTTTCTTCTCTGAATTTCTAACTAAGCAGTGCTTTAGCTGTATCCTCTAAAATTTGGTATGTTGTACTTTTGGTTTCATTCAGTTTAATGTAATTTTTATTTCCCTTGAGACTTTTCCTTTGACTGATGATTAATTTCCAAATGTTTGGAGATTTTCCTATCTATTGTTTTTTATAGAATTCTAGTTTGATTTCCATTGTGGGTGGACAACATGCTACTATGGTTTCAATTTTTTTAGGTATTACCTAATGTTCTAGTTTGCAAGCTGCCAAAATGCAATGGCTTTCGAATGGCTATTAGATTTAACCACAGGAGTTAGGAGTACTTACTTTTTTTCTTTGTATGCTATATGTCAGGGTCACGTTTCATTTTTTTCCAAGTGAGTACCCCGTTATTGCAGAACCATTTGTTGAATTTTTGTTCATTTGCTTGATTTTCGTTTTGCTTTTATTGGGGGGGGGAATTCATGGACTGGGAATAAAACCCAGGTCTCCCACATGATTCCTAAATTTTGATGTTTTTTATTATGGAATGCTGTCCCAGACCCTGCTGGGCTTGTAACTTGATATCTGAAAAAAATGGACATTTCTAAGATCTGAAAAATTCTGAATTTTGGAACACATCTAGCCCCAAGGGTTTTAGAAAAGAGATTTGGATTTGTGTGAATATGATAAATACTAATTTTAGTACTCATTAATTGGAATAGGAGAAAAAATAAAAACAATTTAGTTTATTAATGGTTAAATGAGGTTTTACTTGATTGCATTTCCTTTATTATCAAACAATATTTTATTTAAGTCCCAGGATTTGGACGCATACACATTTTAGCCATGGGGACTTTTTCAGTTTGAGTTTTATTTTTGTTTTCTGATGATGGTGGTGTTAACTTAAATACTTATTTAGAAGAACTAAAATAAAGTAAATGCCTCTTGAACAGATGGACCCTGGGAGGGTTAGAGGCACATATTCATTCGCAAGATTTCACAGGGAACAAGAACTAAGCCTAATATCTTCGCCTCAAAGGGCCAGCAAAATGCCTGTCACATAACAGGTGCTTAGTGAGCTTGCTTTTCTTAAACGAATGCACCGTGTTATTAAATAGGGGCTGGCACAGCAGCAACAATCCTATAATAGCTGTGTCGGGAGTCCCCAGACCACCCACATGTCCGGAAATTCACTAGGAGGACTCGTGAGGCTTAGCATACTGTTAAGATTCAGGATTTATGGCTAAGATTTAGTACAGGGAGGTAGGAAGGGTGCACACCCAGAGGACAGAGGAAGAAGACGCGGGGGCACCTGGGGACTCAGGATCCTGCGTCTGCTCTCTCCCTGCCTGAGGGCGCGCTGGGCATGCTCCTTTCTCCACCTACAAGAAATGCAGTAACAGGTGTGTGAGGGGCTTTTTGTTTTTTTCCCCAGGGAAGCCATTTGCGACTCAGTGCCTAAGGTGTATGCTAGGGGTCTTGCATTAGTTTTCTATTGCTGCTGTAACAAATTATCACAAATGTAGCAGTTTAGGCAACACAAATTTGTTATCTGAAATGGGTCTCACTGGGCTAAAATCAGGTTATTGCAGGGCTGTTTCCTTCTGGAGGCTCCAGTGAAAGAGACCATTCCCTTGTCCTTTGCGCAGTTTTTCTTTGTCCTGAAAAGAATCGGTGTGAGAAGAAAAAACCTATGACAAGGTCAGAAAGCAAGGAAGACACTGTCTCAAGCCAGAGTCCTGAGTTTATTTTTTGTTCTCTATTTATTGGGTCAAAGGGCCATTTAGAGTTAAGTTATCCTTCAATCACTACGGAGGTTCCTGATGGCCATGAGGAGGCATCTTTCATTTAAGAACAAAGCAGGAATTTAACCATGGGTAGGAGATGTTCCAGATAAGCAAATGCCATAGATAAACAAAACAGACAGGTAAGCAAATGTACAAATAAGCAAAAGAGATGAACACCTTGAGGTGTTTCAGCTCTTATGCTGTTTTCAGCATCAAATCCATGAGCAGACAAATGAGCAGAGAAGTGCCGTGGTTTTCGACCGCTTGAGGACATGCAAACAAAGTAAGCTTACAGTGCCTTAGCCATATCCTCCCCACGATCTTTTCAAATTCTAGAAAGCACCTGCATTCCTTGGCTTCTAGTCTCCTCCTCCTCCTCAAGCCACAGCACAGCATCTCTGTGCTTTTTTTTCCATAGTCACTTTTGACTCTCTTTTAAGGACCCTGTGATTACATGGGCACACTTAAATAATCCAGGATGCTCTCCCCAGTTTTTGGCCAGTAGAGTAGCACCCTTAATTCCCCTTCATGATGCAGGACACACACTAACAGGACCCAGTGATTAGGGCCCGGGCATCTTTGGAGGCTGTTATTCTGCAACCACAGGGCTGGTCTTGTGAGCATCTTCTGCCTGGCATGAAATCCCGACTCCAGGAGAAAGGCAGGTGTTCAGCATAACCGCATTGTTTTGCAAACAGTTTAAGCATCTCTTGGAGAACAGTCAAGTGGCAAGTTCCCAGAGGCCAGCCCAGGGCCAACCTTGCCAGCAGGTTCTTCTCAGACACCACCTTCAGGCTGCTACGTTAATGCTTTTCTGAACAGTGCTAATGTTTTTTGAGAACTCATTGTGTGTAGGGGGTTCTACTCCATGCTTTGCATACATTCTCATTTAATCCTCGCAACCCTATGATACCGGTGTTATTATTATTATTCCTATTTTAAAACAAGAAAACTGAGACTCAGAGAGGTTGAGAAATTGGCTCAGGATGTCAGGTGCAGCAGCATGTGGGGCCCAGGGGGTCAGGTCATGGCTGTCAGGGATGGCCTGGCAGCACTGGCCCAGCGATGCCCCTTGGCTTCGGAAGGTAGAAGTCTACTTACTGCTGTGGAGGGATGTGAGAATCAGGTCCTCTGTTTTTTAATAACCATGTAAATGGTTGGGTCCAAATCAGGAGATAAGCTGAGGAGGACGCAAAAAATGTGGCCCCAGTTACCAAACTTCATCACTAAGGTGGGTGGCCAGACAAGAGCGGTAGACAGGAGCCTTGTTGTGGAACCAATATCCAAAGGCAGAGCCTGAGAGCAGAGCTGGGCCAGCCAAAATTTTGACATGGTGTTGAGTTGCAAAGTTATTGGCCTGTTTATCAATTAACCATCGCCACAAAAATGTTACTTAAAAAAAATCCACAAAATTTGGTGACTTAAAGCAGTAATCATTCATTTCCATGAATCCATGGTTTGTCTGAAAGTCTCCTGACCTAGGCTGGCCTTATTCTTGTGTCTGAAGGCACATCTGGCTGGGGTTCAGCTGCGGAATCTGACTCTTTTCCATGGGTCTCATCCTTCTCCTAGGACCAGTGGGTTCGTCTGGGCATATGCTTCCCCTTAGCAATGGCAGAGGTGCGAGGGACAAGCAGAGATATGCAAGGCCTGCTTAAGGCCTAGGTTTGGACTTGCAGCACTTTATTTCCATGTCCATTGGTGAATGAAAGACATTTGGCAGAAACTAAAGTTAAGGAGCTGGGGAATATTGTCTTAGTAGGCACAACTGCAAAGACACATGGCACAGGACGTGAATTTACAGAGGGGTTGTGCTGGTTTGAGAGGATGTATGTACCCTAGAAAAGCCATGTTTTAATCAAAATCCCATTTTGTAGAGGCAGAATAATCCCTATTCAATACTGTATGTAATTAGATCATCTCCCTGGAGATGTAACCCAATCAAGAGTGGTTGTTAAACTGGATTAGGGGAGATGTGTCCCCACCCATTTGGGTGGCTCTTGATTGGTTTACTGGAGTCCTATAAAAGGGGAAACATTTTGGAGAATGAGAGAGATTCAGAGAGAGAGGAGAATGCTGCAGCACCACCACGCAGCAAAGTCCACCAGCCAGTGATCTTTGGAGATAAAGAAGGAAAATGCCTCCTGGGGAGCTTCAAGAAACAGGAAGCCAGGAGAAGAAGCTAGCAAATGATGCCGTGTTTGCCATGTGCCTTTCCAGATGAGAGAGGAACCCTGACCGTATTCACCATGTGCCTTTCCATATGAAAGAGAAACTCTTATGTTCGCCACATGCCCTTCCACTTGAGAGAGAAACCCTGAACTTCATCAGCCTTCTTGAACAAAGATATCTTTCCCTAGATGCCTTAGATTGGACATTTCTATAGATTTGTTTTAATTGGACATTTTCTCAGCCTTAAAACTGTAAACTAGCAACTTATTAAATTCCCCTTTTAAAAGCCATTCCATTTCTGGTACATTGCAGCACAGTGGCTTTGATTATTTCAGCACAACAATAGATGATAAAGTTTAAAAATGGGTTAGAAACACTTTGTTAATCATACTACTAAAAATGGAAAATAAAAGAAAATGTCTTACTCGAACAAAAAGTAGACATAATCAAAGGCTGAATTTACTCAGGTTTTCTAGGTATAGTAGCTATGTAATTATAACTTTAAAATAACCTTTATTATTGAAATTATTGCAGCAAAGATAATTTGATACCACGTTTTCTTACATTTATTTATTTATTATTATCATGTTTTTGGGTGCATGGTCTGGGAATTGAACCCAGGTCTCCCACCAAGAAGGTGAGCATTCTACCACTGAAACACCCGTGCACCCTCTTACATTTATTTTTATAATGTGATTTTTGAAAACATAAGTTTTTCTAGGAACCATTGCTCATGTTATAGTAGAACAACTTTATTATATTAGTCACTAATTGAGCAATTCATTTAATTCAGCTAATGTTTATTATCTCCCATCAAATACCAGGAATTATGGGGATACTATGAGTAATAGGAAAACATGATACCTGCCCTTCCTTAACCAAATTTTATTAGGAAAAGAGATAATTGAAATAAAAATTATGAGATAGCATGGTAAGTGATAGGACAGAACTGTGAGAGTTCAAAGAGAGAATCCCAAGACTCTGAGGGTAAAGGAAGGAATCTTAGAGGATTAAGGAATAAGTTGGTCAGTGAAGTGGGATGGTGTGGGGCATGGAAGTGCTGGAGGAAGTATGGCTGGGAATGGAGGCCACGAAACACTGCTGGGAAGGTGAGTGAGCCAGGTGGCAAAGGAAGAGACAAGACTTCTGTAGTAGAGGACAGAGAAAGGGAGAGCCCAGGGAATGATGGCGGGCAGCTGTGTGAGTGGTGTCCCTGAGTCATGAAAAGCAGGGGGAAAAGCTGTGGGGTGTGAGAGCAGGGGACCTGGGCGAATGACTGATGACCCCGCTGATAAAGAAGCTTGATGGGGAAAAGTAGGCTCTATCGTTCGGGGTGCTTGTCTTTGCTTATGACAAAAACTTAACTAACTAACTCAAGCAGTAAAGAATTTCTTGAATTAAGTAATTGGGCAGTCCATGTGCTGCCTGACTTCAGGCACGGCTGGGTCCAGTGGGCTCAGTGCTCAGGTCTCTGTACCTCCATTGTCAACTCTTACCTCACCTTGCCTCTGTATTTAGGTGACACGTTCGGGTAGGTTTCTCCATGTGGCAGGAAATATGGTATATGAGCTAGGATTGTGCTAACTGCTATAACAAATAAACCCCCGAATGTCAGAGGATTAGCACAACAGGCATTCTATTTCTTGCTTATGTTGCAGTAAATGCAAATGTTCCTCGTTGGCGAGCAGTGTGTGCTTTCCCTCAGTGACATGGCAAATTGAGTCCTTTTTAACCTGTGGTTCTGTTATTTCCTCGAGCAGCACTGTTTAACAGAAATAGAGGGAGCTATATTTAAAACGTAGAAATAAAGAGAGGAGATTAATAAGATATTTTATTTCAGCTACATTTCAAATATATTCAATATAAAAATTGGTAATGTGATATTTCACATTCTATAGCAGATGTTCAAATTCTGGTGCATTTTTCTTTTACACATAATAGGCCTCAGTTTGGATTAGCCCTGTTTTTAAGAGCCCAGTAACCACAGAGGGTGGTGGCTGTCATTTTGGGCAGGGCAGCCCTCAAGTCTTGGAAAATTCCTTTCACCCTTAAGGAACAGGGTGAAAAAGATATACCTTCTTCTCGTGTCTCCACCTGTTGTAAATGCACACGAGTCCCTCTCATGTTTCTCTGCCCAGACCTAGTCGCATGTTCCATCTTATTGCACCGGGCTGTAGAAATGCCATCTGTCCAAGTCGCAGCTCTTTCCTGTGAAGATGCGGTGCATTTCTAGGGCACAGCCAGCCTTCTCTGCTACCCAGGGTGGCTTTCAGATTCAGGCTTAGCTGGGAAAACAGGCCCCGTGGAGATGATGGGTTTAATACAGAACTGGGCTTACCTGAAAGTGGTCAGCAGTGTGGCAAGGACGGCTTTGCAGGGAGCACTGGTGGGTGGGCAGCTGGGAGCTGAACCGAGGGCTGAGCAGCTGTGGGGGAGGTGCTGGGGGGTCTGTGGGACTGTAGCCAAGTCCGGGAAGGGGGTCTGAGGATGGTCTTGAGTTGTGGGGCTGGCAGGCAGGGAACTAAACGGGACGTGGGGTAGGATCTGCAGGCATCTCTCCACATGTCTGCACTGGGTCTAATCTCCTTGTTTTTAGAGAGATGGCCCTGGCTCGCCTTCTACCTGTTCAGTCCTCTGTGAGCAACTCCCACCGCAAACTCAAAACCCAGAACCACTTGGGTGGCGGCTCTGGGAAATACAGTGCATTGATTGCATCCCGCTGAGAGCCCCCTGCCCTAGCTGTTCATCACTGAGCCAGTGCTGTACCAGAGTACTCAGGGGACATGGTGCGCTCAGGCCAGCTGCTCCACAGTGGGATCATAGCAGGGTAGAGAATTCCGTGAGCATAAGCCCACTGCTTCACCTATTCAGGGTGAAACAATACCATGATGGTGGCAGATAAGATATTCTCTAAGTTCGAGGTTGACAGGTTGATAGAAGCATTGCAGGCAGGGAAGAAACACACACCCAGAGTGTCTCTTCCATTGAGAATAAAGTTCCTGCTACCCTAAAAGGAAGGCGATCTTCTTTGTCCCAAAGCCTGTAAAAGTCTCATAAAGGGGCTCCTTGTCCACAAGCTCCGTTGTCCATGTGTCAGTGCCTGCAAGGAGGAAGGGCTGCCCTGCTTGGCCATGCCTGTGAAGAGGCGACGTGGCGGGAAGGGGGTGGCCAGCCCCACCCACACTATTGGCCTGGGGTTGATGCATACTGGAGAGGTTTAAACAGCAAAAATGGGAGAGAAGTTATTATTCTGCTGCAAAGCCCATCCCTTTAATCTTACTAACTTAATAGAGGTTAAATTCTGGTTTTGCTTCTGGAGAGAAAAATGCATTGAGCCGGTTGGAAGTTGTGGACAAACTATTTAAGATTCTTCTGATCCCAATCTAATCTAAAAGTCTAGAATAATTCTGCCTTATGAAGAGTCTCACTGTGGTATTAAGACAGCATGCAAAAGAAGTATTTTGGTTAAGGCTCTGGATTGAAAAAAATAATAACTGGATTAGATGAAACCATACAAGGTATGGTTAAGGTTGATGAAAAAGTTCACAAGATTGTATGTAAGCATTTCATTGCAATTTAGCCTTTTTATTTACCTAGAAAATGTAATGTTTATTTTTTTAAATGGATATTTTATTATTACTAGTTTTTTGGGTTCATGGTCTGAGAATCGAACCCGGGTCTCCCTCATGAGAGGTGAGCATTCTGCCACTGAACCACCCTTGCACTCTAGATGGATATTATTTTAATGCCTTTTTACAGAAAGTTTTCCCATTTTTATTTGTAAGTATAATAAGTGGAGAATGCCTTTTTTGTGGTGTATTGTAAAATCAGTATATCAGTATAAGATGTGCAAAACCACGCCACTATCACTAGAGATCATTTATAAGAATATTACCTCACTATGGGTCAGGAATCTAAAGAGGAAGCAATGAAAACCACATCAGCAGCCAGGCCACTGCACCCTGGCATCTCATTCTCACCTGTAGAGTCAGAACAAACGGACCTAGTCTGGGGCAGGCTCTAAAACTGCTTTTGTGTCTGCCTCTCACATTAGAAGCACAGGAAAATCATGTTAGAACACCATTTTGAAAACGGCCTAAGGATTTTTTAAAAGTATGATTATTTTCTGAGAAATGCTGGACAGGCTGCTTAGCCAAAACAAAGCTAAGTGAAACATAAAGAGTTCGCAGAAATCTCTTTAGTATCCAATTTCTGAGCAATACAGAATGGTTACATTAAGAATTTCCATCCCCCAACCTTGAAGATTAGCCATCCACAAATATCCAATCACTGAAAGCCCTTTGTCTCTCTGTCTTCAGGAAGATGAGAGGGCTTGGTTCTCAAGGACACATGGTAACCCAAAACTGAAGGAGAACTGAAACACAAGCACAACCCCCTAGACACATCTTTATGCTTTAAGATACGCTTTCCTCTTGTTATTAACTGGTGTAGATAAATCTTGTAAAAAAAAAAAGTATCCTAAATTTGACATGCTTGGTTCCTTCTTTCACCAACAGACCCAGAGAGAGAACATGTGACATCTATAGTATGTTGTCCTTAGTATTCCAGGCTAGAGTCTATTTTTTCAAGGTTACTTTACGTTATTTGAAGCAGGAGAAAATAACCCCTATTGAATGCTTCATTCCTTCCTGATGAGAAGTGAATTTGGAGGACTCTAGAACAGATGTTCACTGAAAGGAGGGGTTCTACATTTCCTACCAGCTAGTTACTATTGATAATCCCATAGATTCTGCCAAGGGATATTTTCCTAAAATTATATAAAACTAATTTTCTGAGTTTGGGGTAGTTTATCTATCTATCTATATTGTATAAAAGGGGATGATGTGTTTGCCAGTACTAAAAGTTATGTTTTTCTGTATTTCTGTTTACCCTTTGATTTTCCCCCATTTGGTCAAGGACTATAGATTCATTGCCTCAGTAAAGGATGACACTGTGAAAGGTTGAGTAAAAGAAAACCCCATTCTTAACTTTGAATTTTGTCTATGCATGTGCTTCTGTGTGGATGTGATCGTATGTGCACGATAAAGAGCTGAGTGCATGGGTGTTAGATAAGAAGATATCTCATGAATAAAAGATAGACTACCATCTTTCCAGTTTAGATCAATATTTCCAGAGTTGGGGAGGAGGGATGAGAAGAACTCAAAGGAATATGAGTCATCTGTATTCCTGAGAATGGGGCGGGGTAAGTATGATAGTCTCCAGCGAGTAGGGGGATTGGAGAGCATAAGCCCTGTTGCCAGCTTTCCCAGGAAGGTGGCCAAACCCCAGAGGAGAAAAGGCACAATATCCCTGGAGAGACCTGGCCTTGTCCACATAGAGGGTCTTGGGCTCAGGGCTTCTGGCGGTCCCAGAGCAGCAAAAGGGCCCCTGCCCTCGAAAGCAGCCTGAGCTTGGAACATGCTATTACAGCCGCGTCCTGGAACATTTCAGAGGCTGCTCCCTTTCCATCCATTGCCCCAGAGCTACACCAGCTCCCCTGAGTTTAGATACAATCCCAAAGAAAAGGATGGAATTTAAAAATGAAAGTTGTCAGTTATTATAGGAGAATAAAGAAATTACACCTTTAAAGGTGTCTTGAACACCTTTAATGCATGGGTCTGACACTTGTACATATTATTCCTATCTATATTTGCATCTTTATTTTGTGTTTATCTGTCTGTCTTTGTCACCATCTATGCCATTTACATATTTGGAGAGGGAAAGGAAGAGGGGTCAAAGACATGAATCTCATTTCCATATTTAATAACAAACAGGTTGTTTTTTGACATCTCTTTTTAAAGGAAAATTTCAAGCATACAAAAATTCAGAGAGAATAGAAAATAAACTCCCTTTCTCATTGTTCAGCTTCACCAGTCATTCATATTTTTCTGACATTGTTTTACTTCTCATAACCTTACTTTTTAGATGAGGACAAACTGGAGTAGTTTAAGGCAAATTCAAGATAACATATTTCCTTGCATATACTTCATTATATGTGGCTAACTGATAAAGAAATTTTTTATTTTACAAAACCACCATACCAATATTAAACCTAATAGAACTAACAGTAATTCCTTAATATCATCTTAGGTGTAGTCCATATTCAAATTTCCCAGCTTGTTTCCAAATTCTTTTTACAGTTAATTTGAATCATCTCCAAAGATGATGAGTTTGTCATCATGCATTTTAAGTTCCTTTTACTTCTTTCATGCTATTAGTCTGTTGGAGAAATTAGTTTATATGCCTCATATGAATCTGACTCATCAAACCTTGTGAGTCTTTTCATTTGACCCTCAGCCCCCAGTTTCCAGTAACCTGGTAGTTAGGTTTAAAGGCCTGATTAGGCTTGGTTGTTTGTTTTTTAACTTACGGCACCCTAATTGGTTCTGTGTACCTCCTTCCTGCTACATCAAGAGGCACACAATACCCTCTTGCTTTTGGAGCTATTGGGATTTACCAGTGGCTTCAGGAGGATCTGCTGAATCACTCCAGCATGAAGTTCTCCAGCTACATTTCACCTAATGATTTAAATATATTTTGGAATTAACATAATTTGGGAGGTTGCCATATGGTTATTTTTTAATTCTTTCATCTCCTCTGCATTAATGAACTGTCTGTAAGGAAAAATTCCCCTCTTCCACTACTTGGCTACCATGAAACACAACTTCCTAAGTGAATCAAGTGTCCATAGTGAGAACAATACTTAATATCAATAGTTCAGTTTCCATTTTGCCCTTTAATCTCACACCTTTGTGAGGCTAGAGGCTGAGCAGATGGTGCCGTTTTCCAGTCAGGGGGTCTTGGATCTCCATGAAGCTCCATCACAGTCGGGGGTCCTGGGGGAAGGTGCCCTTCAAATAGAAAGAAGATTATCTGTGCCTGGAATATTTTATCCAGCAAACTTACAGAGATGTAACGTTTTCCCATTTTACATCACAAAAAAATGAAATTCTCCCGGAAGATTATGTAATTTTTTTCAAGTGCACTTGGTTATAAGAGGTGATTTAAACCAACGTCTAACTTTAGAGCCTATTCTATATCCATTGACCAGTGGTTCCAGCGCAGATGTGCTACAGAAATACCTGGGAGAACTTACAAAACATGCTTTCTGGCCCCACTCTGCAGGCCTTTGTGTCAGCATCTCTTAGGGCTAGCCTGAGGGCCTGTCCTCTTAGCAGTGGAGCAGCACTATACAAACCCACAGCTCTCACCAACAGGTAAACACCTTACTGGGTTGGGTGAGGGTGGGACGTGGCTTATGGATTTTCTCATTTGGACCTTTCAGGGCTTCCTCTCTGTGCTGATTTGAATCTGTTGTGGACCCCAGAAAAGCCATGTCCTTTAATCCTCATTCAATATTGCTGTGTGGGAGCTTTTAGATTGTTTCCGTGGATATGTGACCCACCCAATTGTAGGTGGTCAATTTTGATTAGATGGTTTCCATGGAGATGTGTTGTCATCCATTCAAGGAGGGGTTGCTTACTGGAGCCCTTTAAGAGGGAACCATTTTGGAAAGAGGTATAGAGCTCGTACAGCCAGAGACTGTTGGAGATGAAGAAGGAAAATGCCCTGGTGGAGCTTCTTGAAACAAGAAGCCTAGAGAGAAAGCTAGCAGTCGTTACCATGTTTGCCATGTGCCTTTCCAGCTGAGAGAGAAACTGAACATCATTGGCCTTCTTGAACCAAGCCCTGGATGCCTTAGAGTAGATATTTTAATGGCCTTAGAACTGTAAACCTGTAACCTAATAAATTCCCCCTTTTAAAAAACCGTTGTTTCTGGTATATTGTATTCTTGCAGCTTGCAGTCTAGATAACTTGCAATTCTGTAATAAATATCTTGGAAACATACACTAATCATTCCCAGTGTAAACTTAGGATCTTCACACAAGCAAATCCTGCTTGTAGGATGGTTGTAGCATGGACAAGGAGAGAGTGCTTTTGAAGACACAGGGATGCTGGAAAGTAAAGGATAGACTTTGTGACCTTCATCAGGAAATATATTAGCAACTTAATGGTCACAGGTCAAAGCAGAATATAACTGGTCAGAGGCCAAAGTAACATGGATAAGCAAAAGAAAAGAACTAAGTTTCACTAGAAAGTTTCCTGGCCCATATTCCAGGGTAAATATAAGTGTCTCCCAGCTAAGTAGACTTTCTAGTTATATTATATAGGTGCCTGTCTCTAAACAATAAATCGGGGTCTGCAGGTCAAACTTGAAGGCCCCTGGGAAGGTGTGTGAGTGATTTTTTTTTCCATCAAGTGTGTTTGCACCTGAAGCTGGGATTCCCAAAGGACAAGGAGGACAGCGAGGGGTCACACTTCTTTCTCCGATCTTCAGAGGGGCTTCTTAATGAATCCTTCTCAGGATCTGAAAATATTAAGAAAACAAAAAAGAGGTTTTCACAAAAGTCCAAGAGTCCTGGGTTAGCGTGTTTGTAATGGCCTGCCATTTTCCTCTAATTTAATTCTGTGATTGGCTTTTAGAAAAAAAATGTGAAGGCACTAAACCTATAGTGCTTGTGCTGGTCTCAAAGGATGTATGTCCCCTAGAAAAGCCATGTTTTAATCTAAATTCCATTTCATAAAAGCAGAATAATCCTTATTCAATACTGTATGTTTGAAACTGTAATCAGATCATCTCCCTGGAGATGTGATTTCATCAAGAGTGGTTGTTAAGCTGGATTAAGTGATGAAATATCTCCACCCATTTGGGTGGGCCTTGATAAGTTTCTGGAGTCCTATAAAAGAGGAAATATTTTGGAGAATGAAAGAGATTCAGAGAGAGCAGAGTGGAATGGCATAGCCATGAGAAGCAGAGCCCACCAGCCAGTGACCTTTGGAGATGAAGAAGAAAAATGCCTCCCGGGGAGCTTCATGAAACAGGGAGCCAGGAGAAGAAGCTAGCAGATGAAGCTGTGTTCGCCATGTGCCCTTCCAGATGAGAGAGGAACTCTGACTGTGTTCACCATGTGCCTTCTCACTTGAGAGAGAAACCCTGAACTTCATTGGCCTTCTTGAACCAAGGTATCTTTCCCTGGATGTCTTTGATTGGGCATTTCTATAGACTTGTTGTAATTGGGACATTTTCTTGGCCTTAGAACTATAAAGTAGCAACTTATTAAATTCCCCTCTTTAAAAGCCATTCTGTGTCTGGTATATTGCATTCCAGAAGCTAGCAAACTAGAACAGATCTTGGTACCAGGAGTAGGGTGCTGCTGCTGCGGTTTGCAAATACCAAACATGTTGGAATGGCTTTTTAAATGGATAAGGGGAAGAATCTGGAAAAATTATGAGAACCTTGATACAGAAGGCCTAGAATGCTTTGAAGAGACTGTTGGTAGAAATGTGGACTTTAAAGATACCTCTGACGAGGCTTTAGACAGAAATGAGACATGTGTTATTGCAAACTGGAAGGAAGGCGATCCTTGTTTTAAAATGACAGATAATCTGGCAAAATTGACTAGTGGCTTTGGCTGGAAGGCAGATTTTAAAAGCCATGAACTTGGATATTTAGCAGAAGAGATCCCCAAATTAAATGTCAAAAAGTGCAGCCTGGTTTCCCCTTGCAGCTTATAGTAAAATGCAACAGGAGAGAGATAAGCTGAAAACTGAACTCTTGGGTACAAAGAAACCAGAAATTGATGTCCTGGAAAATTCTGGGCTTCCGGGAAGGGAGACCCCCAGAGAATAGTGCCTCACATGAAGATTTGACCAAATGTGGAACCAGCCAGCCATTTCAGAGAAAGTCATGATTGGACATGGAGTTATCAAGGAAGGATTTGTGGAAACTCCTTATGTCTGATGGGTATGATCCAAGGCTATACATAGAAAGCCAACAAGAGTGTTGTGGGATCTGTATAAAGAGAAAAACTGCCAGTCGGGACTGAGAGGGACAGAGAAGGGACTTGGAGGAAAAATAACTTCAGAGGCAAAACCATGGAGGCTGAGGTCTGAAGTCAAGAAGCCTCTGGCCAGGAAAGTGATCCCACCCAAGCCTGTGGGGAGGGTGAGTTTGCCCCAAAGGCAGAGGGTGGGTCTTCCACCTTGTTGCAATGGAAGAGTCATTTTGCTTCAGGCCTTGGAGAGAGTGAAGCATATTCCTTGGGGTTTGGAGAGAGCTTGGTTGCCACCACATGGTGTGGTTGAGCGTGTGCCCCAAAGATGGCAGAGAGCCTGGGTGCAGCCCCAATGCTTAGAGAGGGTGGTGCTGAGAAAAAGGTGGTCTCCTCAGTGTCCCCAAGGTTGCATTTGGAGAGATGCAAGCCACTGCATAGGCCCTTGGAAAGGATGGGACTGCTGCTTTCAGAAGCCCTGAAGATAAATGACTCTCAGACTTTGAAATCTAATGGATTTTGCCCTGAGTGTTTTTGATACTGTATGGGTCCAGTGACCCCTGTGTTCTTTCCTCTGTATGGAAATGTGTATATGTATAACATGACTGTTCCTCCTTTGTATGTTGGCAACAAATAACTTGTTATGAGTTTTCAAAGGTCCAAAGCCTGAGGATAATTTTGCCTTAGAACAGATCATGCCTGTAACTAACTTTGATAGGAGTTTATACATTTCTAACTTTGTATTTCATGTATATTGCCACTGAAATGGTTTAAGGTTCTCTGATATTGTTATGGAATGAATGTATTTTGTATATGGGGAAAACATATTTCTTTTAGGGTCCAGAGGGTGGAATGTGCTGGTTTGAAAGGATGTATGTCCCCTAGAAAAGCCATGTTTTAATCTAAATCCCATTTCATAGAGGCAGAATAATCCCTATTCAATACTGTATGTTTGACACTGTAATCAGATCATCTCCCTGGAGATGTGATTTAATCAAGAGTGGTTGCAAACTGGATTAGGTGACAACATATCTCCACCCATTTGGGTGGGTCTTGATAAATTTCTGGAGTCCTATAAAAGAGGAAACATTTTGGAGAATGAAAGAGATTCAGAGAGAGCAGAGCAGAATGACATAGACATGAGAAGCAGAGTCCACCAGCTAGCGACCTTTGGAGATGAAGAAGGAAAGTGTCTCCTGGAGAGCTTCATGAAACAGGGAGCCAGGAGAAGAAGCTAGCAGATGATACTGTGCTCACTGGGTGCCCTTCCAGATGAGAGAGAAACCCTGGCCATGTTCACCATGTGCCTTCTCACTTGAGAGAGAAACCCTGAGCTTCATCGGCCTTCTTGAACCAAGGTATCTTTTCCTGGATGCCTTAGATTGGACATTTCTATAGACCTGTAATTGGGACATTTTCTTGGCCTTAGAACTATAAAATAGCAACTTATTAAATTCCCCTCTTTAAAAGCCATTCCGTTTCTGGTATATTGAATTCCAGCAGCCAACCAGAACTGTGTTATTAGTATTATTTTTATATGCATTTGGCATTGATTAGAATAAAAGTTGTGATATTACATTCTCTCACAATTATGTGTTTAAAGACTTGGTAAGTATTCAGAATTAATATTCTCTCAGAGAGGTTTAAAAAATTCTTGGCATTAAGGAAATTGTGTGAGGTCTTCTGGAACTATCTCTTGTCCTCCCTTTCACTAATATTCAGTCATCATCTATATTTATGACATTCTTTGTCCTCTCAGTGACTTTCTTTGCCAATGCTTCCTCTTTGTTTTTTTAAAACGTTTTAATTTTGAAATAATTTCAAACTTACAAGTCAGTTGCAAAAATAATACAAGCCCCATACAGAGAACTCCAACATACTTCCTGCCAAGTACCAAGATCCACCAATTTTAACATTTAACTACATTTGCTGTATCATTCTGTCTATATATTCATCTATAAGGCCATCTCTATATCTATCTATAAATCTAAACTTTGAGAGTAGGTTATATATATCATGCTCCTCTGTGATGGTTTGAAGCTTTCTGTACCCCAGAAAAGATTGTGTTCTTTTAATCTGTTTCTGTAGGTATAAACCTTTTAAAGGTGGGACCTTTGATTAGGTTATTTCAATTGAGATGTGACCTACATCAATCAAGGTGGGTCTTAATCATCTTACTGGAGTCCTTTATAAGAGGATAAAAGACAGAAAAATGCCTCAGAGAAGCTGAAAGAGAAGGACATGAGCAGAGGCTCAGAAAGAAAGCCACAGACAGAGGAGCCAGAATTGAAAGCAGTGAAACCCAGGAGAAAAGGACCAGTAGATGCACCATGTGCCTTCCCATGCGATGGAAGAGTCAGGATATTGCCTAAGGATGCCTTGATTTGAACTTTTTCATGGTTTCAGACTGTAAACTTGTGAGTTAAATCCTCATTTGTAAAAGTCAACCTATTTCTGGTATATTGCATTGTGTCATCTTTATCAAACTAAAATATCCATATGTTGTTGAAACATCCTTTTCAACAAAAGTTTTTAATTTTGTTGAAGTCTAATATATATATATATATAATATATATATATATAATTTTTCTTTTATTGCTAGTGAACTTTTTTTGTATGCTGTACAGTGGGGGTCACATTTCATTGTTTTTCCATGTGAATATCCCATTATCCCAGCATCATTTGTTGAATGGTTTGTTTGTTTGAAGTGCATGGACCTGGAATCAAACCCAAGGGTCTTATGCATGGCAGGTGAGAATTCTACTGAATAGTGCTTTTGATGTAAAGTCTAGAAATCCATTGCCTTATACAAGGTTCTGAAGATACTTCCTAATTTCCTTATATTTACTTTTAAGAGTTTTATAGTTGTAGCTTTTGATACATTTTGTATTAATTTTTGTATATGGTAGGAGGTTCACTTTCATTATTTTGCATATGGGTGTCCAGTTTTCCTAGACCATTTGTAGGAAACACTATAACTCTCTTGTCAAAAATCAATTGTCCTCACATATGTAGGTTTATTACTGCACGCTCAGTTCTATTCCATTGGTCCATATGTCTGCCCTTATGTCAGCACCGCATTGATTTGTTTACTGTAGTTTTGTAATAAGTTTTGAAATCATGAAATGTGAGCCCTTCATTTTTTAAAAATTATTTTTTCAAGATGGTTTTGAGTAGTTGGGGTCTTTCTTGTGCCCTTCCATATGATTATTTTTCTTTATTAGAGAAATTGTGAGTTTACAGGACAACCATGCATCAAATACAGTATTCCCCATATAACACCCTATTATTAGCACCTTGCATTGGTGTCAAATATTTGATACTCTTGATGATAGCACATCTTTATAATTGTACTATTAAATATAGCACTGTTTAAGTAGTGTTGGTTCCATGGATTTAAAATTTTTTTTCTCCTGTTACCATATATACAGTCTAATATTTTCTCTTATACTCACATTCACATATATATTTAAGTGCTGTTAATTACGTTCACATGTTGTGCTACCATCAGCACCATCCATTATCAAAATATTTCCATCATTCCAAATAGGAACCCTGTCCATTTTAAGCCTTAATTTCCTATTCCTATTCCCACCCTGTCCCCTGGTAACCCATATTCTAGATTCTGACCCTATGATAATTTGCTTATTGTAATTGTTCAAACCAATGAGATCATACAGTATTTGTCCTTTTGTGCCTATCTTAGTTTCACACTACATGACGTCTTTGAGGTTCATTCATGTTGTCACATGTATCAGGATTTCCTTCATTTTTGTGGCTGAATAATATTCCATTGTACATATATACCATATTTTATTTGTCCATTCATCAGTTAATAGACACCTGGGCTGCTTCCATCTTTTGGCAACTGAGAACCATTTCACAGTGAACATCTGTGTGCAAATATCTTTAGGAGTCCCTGATTTCAATTCTTTGGGGTCTATACCTAGTAGGGGGATTGCCAGGTCATATGGTATAATTAGCAATAATTAGCTTTTTGAGGAAACTGCCAAACCTTCTTCCACAGTGGCTGCAACATTTTACATTGCCACCAGCAATGAATAAGTGTTACTACTTCCCTGCATCCTCTCCAACACTTATTTTCCATTTTTAATAACAGTTATTTTAATGTGTATGAAATAGTATCTCATTGTGGTTTTGATTTGCATTTCCCTGATGGCTAATGACATTGAGCATCTCTTCCTGTGCTTTCTGACCATCTTTATATCTTCTATGGAGAGATGTTTATTCAAGTCTTTTGCCCACTTTTTAATTAGGTTGTTTGTCTTCTCATTGTTAAATAAAGAATTTCTTTTTTAAAAATTGATTGTACAACACCTAAAGAATTCTTTATTATTTTATAGGATCATTAAGAGAACATCATTTTGGGAAACTGTTTCCACTGCTAACTAAAATATAATTTCTGTTTTTCAAAATTACAATTTTTTTTTGTAAAAGTTCTACCTCAATGACCATATTTCTTTTTTTCTTTTGTTAGAGAAATTGAAAGTTTACAAAATAATTGTGCATAACATACAGGATTCCTGTGCTCCCCCTCCCCAACACCAATATCTTGCATTGGTGTGGAGCATTTGCTACTACTGATGATAGCACTTTTGCTATAATTGTACTATTTTTTTTAACAGTAGTTACCTTTGTTATAATGATGAAATATTATTAAAATAGTCTTACCTATCATCTATTATTTTTATTACATGTATTTTTTCACATATGCTTCCCTAGTATTACCACCTTGAATTAATATCATGCATTGTTATAATTCATGAAAGAATATTCTTATACTATTAACTAAAGTCCATCATCTACAACAGGATTCACTGTGTTATATAGCCTTATATTTTATCTTGAATTTTTTTTTTGCATGGGCAGGGGCCAGGAATAGAACCCAGGTCTCTGGCATGGCAGGTGAGAATTCTGCCACTGAGCCACCATCGCACTACCCTTTTACATTTTTATTTAGTAATATATACTCCTAAGTTTTCTCTTCTAATCACATTCACCTATACAATTCAGAGCTGTTAAGTACACTCACAGTAATATGCTGTCATCACCACCATGCGTTTTCAAAGCTTTACCATCAGTGTAAATAGAAAATCTGCATAAGTTAAGCATCCACTTTCCATTCCCTACTCACAATCTATCTCCTTGTAACTCATATTCTGGTTTCTAATTCTATGGGTATGTTTATTATAATTAATTATAACATGAAGTCACACAAATTTGTCCTTTTGTATCTTGCTTCTTTCATTCAACATAATATACTCAAGGTTCATCCATATTGTCACATGCACCAGGACTTCTTTTTACAATGGAATAACATCCCATCATACATATATACCACATTTTGTTTATCCGTTCATCAGTTGATGGATACCTAAGTTGTTTCCATCCTTTGGCAATTGTGAATAATGCTGCTATGAACACTGGAGTGCAAATATCTGTTGGCATCCTTGCTTTCAGTTCTGGGTATATACCTAGTAGTGGGATTGACAGATCATATGGAAATTCTATACTTATCTTCCTGAGTGTTTTAGTTTGCTAGCTGCTGGGATGCAATATACCAGAAACATAACAGCTTTTAAAAAGGGGAATTTAATAAGTTGCAAGTTTACAGTTCTAATGCCAAGAAGATGTCCCTATTAAAACAAGTCTATAGAAATGTCCAATCTAAGACATCCAGGGAAAGATACCTTGGTTCAAGAGTAAGGTCTAAGAAACCACTGACTACCATAAAGTTTTTAAGATGCTTCTCTACATTTTCTTCTAGGAGTTTTATATTCTTGGTTCTTATATTTAGTTCTTTAATCCATTTTGAGTTAAGTTTTTCATAAGTTATGAGATGGGGTCCTCATTCATTCCTTTACATATGGATATCAAATTCTGCCAACACTATTTGTTGAAGAGATTATTCTGTGCCAGATGAGTAGACTTGGTAGCCTTGCCGAGTATCAACTCGCTATAGATGTGAAGGTCCATTCATGAACTCTCAGTTCGATTCCATTGGTTTATCCATCTAGCTTTATGGCAGTACTATATTGTTTGACCACTGCAGCTTTGTAATATGCTTTAAATTCAGGCACTGCGGGTCTTCTAACTTTTTTGTTCTTTTACAAGATGTTTTTGGCTATTTGTGGTCATTTAGCCCCTCCAAATGAATTTGATAATTGAATTTTACCTTTCTGCAAAATAGGCTATTGGAATTTTGATTAAGATTGTGTTGAATCTGCAAATCAATTTTGGTAGTACTCACATCTTAACAATAGTTACTCTTCCAGTGGTAAACGCAGAATGTCCCTCCATTTATTTAGGTCTTTGATTTCCTTTAGCAATGTCTTGCAATTTTCTGGGTACAAGTCCTTCACATCCTTGGTTACATTTAAACCTCAATATTTAATTCTTTTCGTTCCTATTGTAAATGGATTTTTTTTCTTGATTTCCTCCAAAGATTGCTTTTTACTTATGTATAGAAACACTACTGATTTTTGAGTGTTGCTCCTGTACTTTGCTGAACTTGTTTATTGTCTCTAGTAGCTTTGCTGTAGAAATTTTCAGGACTTTTAATATATACGATCACATCATCTGCAAATAGTGAAAGTTTTGCTATTTCTTTTTCAATTTAGATGCCTGTTATTTCTTTTTCTTGCCTATCTACTTTGGCTAGAACTTCTAGCATAATACCGAGTAATAGTGGTAACATTGGGAATCTTTGTCTTATTTTAGCTCTTAGAGGGAAAGCTTTCTGTGTTTCACCGTTGAGTATGATGTTAGTTGTGGCATACTTTTCATCTATGCCATTTATAATTTGAGGACATTTCCATCTATTCCTGTTCTTGAAGTTTTTTTTTAAATAAGAAATGATGCTAGATTTTGTCAAATGCCTTTTCTTTGTCAATCAAGGTGATCATGTGGTTTTCCCCCCTCAAATTGTTAATGTGGTGTACTACATTAATTGATTTTGTTACGTCGAACCACTGTTGCATACCTGGGATAAGCACCACTTGATCATGGTGTATAAATCTTTAATGTGCTGTTAGATTCAATTTATAAGTATTTTGTTAAGGATTTTTCCATCTATATCCATAAGATAAATTTGTCTGTAATTTTATTTTCTTTATCTGGCTTTTATTGGGGTGATGTTTCATAGAATGAGTCAGGTAGTTAGGTAGTCCAATATTTTGGAAGAGTTTGAGAAAGATTGGTACTAATTCTTTGTGGAATGATTGGTAGAATTCCCCTTTTAAGTCATCTGGTTCTGGACTTTTCTTTGTTGGTCGCTTTTTGATGACTGATTCAATCTCTACTTGTAATAGGTCTATTGAAGTCTTCTATTTCATCTAGAGTCAGTTTTGGTTGTCATGTGTTTCTAGGAATTTGTTCATTTCATCTAAATTGTTTAATTTGTTGGCATACTAATGTTCATAGCAACCTCTTATGGTTCTTTTTATTTTTTATCTAGGGGTCATAGTAAAGGCCCCTCTCATTTTGAATTTTATTTATTTGCATCTTCTCTGTTTTTTACTTTGTCACTCTAGTTAAGTATGTGTCAATTTTTTTTATCTTCTTCAAGAACAAACATTTAGTTTTGTTAATTCTTTGTATTGTTTTTTAATTCCCAATTTCATTTGTTTCTCTCCTAAATTTTCTTCTTCTTTCCTTATGCTTCCTTTGGGATTAGTTTGCTGTTTTTTTATGGTTCTGGTGGGTCTTTGATTTTAGTTTTTACTTATTTTTTAATGTAAGCATTTAGGTCTATAAATTTCCCTCTCAGCACTGCCTTTGCTGCATCCCATAAGTTTGCTAAGTTGTGTTCTCATTTTCATTCATCTTGAGATATTTATTCATTTGTCTTGCAATTTCTTCTTTGATCCACTATTTGTTTAATTATGTGTTGCTTAACTTCCATATATTTGTGCATTTTCAAGTTCTCTGCCTGTTATTGGTTTCCAACTTCATAACACAACTGTCAGAGAAAGTGCTTTGTATAATTTCAATCTTTTAAAATGTACTGAGACCTGTTTTGTGACCCAACACATGGTTTATTGTGGAAAACGATCCATGGGCACTTGAGAAGAATATATATTCTGTTGTTTCAAGGGACAATATTCTGTATGTCTATTAGGTCTAGTTCATTTCTTACATTACTCAAGACTTGTTTCCTTAATGATCATCTCTCTAGATGTTCTATCTATTGATGATAGTGGTGAATTGATGACCCCGACTATTATTGCATACACATTGATTTATCTCTTCAGTTTTGCCAGTGTTTGCCTCATGTATTTTGGGGCACTCTGGTTAGATACACAAATATTTATGATTGTCATTTCTTCTTGGTGGCCCATTTTATTATTATATAGTGTCCTTCTGCATCCCTTATAGCAGTTTTTCATTTAAAGTCTATTTTTTT
>PVIY010028512.1:0-33031 GCA_004026745.1 Myrmecophaga tridactyla | reverse complement strand
TTGGAATCTCTCAGCCATTGACACTTAGTCTCATTTCACTCTTCCCCCTTTGGTCGAGAAGGTTCTCTCAATCCCTTGATGTTAATTCTCAGCTCATTCTAGGGTTTTTTTCCGTCCCTTGATGCTGAATCTCAGCTCATTCCAGGATCTCTGTCCCACGTTGCCAGGAAGGTACACATCCCTGGGAGTCATGTCCCACACAGAGAGGGGAAGGGTGGTGAGACTGCTCATCATGTTGGCTGGAGAGAGAGGCCACATCTGAGCAACAAAAGAGGCCCTCCTGGGGGTGACTCTTAGGCCTAAATTTTAAGTAGACTTGACCTAAAATTTCACATTTTCTATGTGAAAATGTCTCCCATGAACTCGACGCTAAACTGATGCTAAAGAGGGATTGAAGTGATTGCATCTAAAAACTAAAGTCCAAAACAGGAGCACATATCGCCAGCAGCCTTAGCTTTTCCCCATCCACCCCAACCTATTCATTTCATCAGCAGCTTTTTTCTGATTCATCCCATTTTCCTTTGCCTTATGCCACTGAACCTCAACCATCCTTACAAAGTCCTTCCTGCCATCCGCAAGCCATAAAACCTTGGGACTCTTCTCCCCCATAATGCCAGATCCCTCCAATTGGCCTCCGGTCCCTGTCACCCCCTGTAGTGGATGCTGCCCTCCCAAACACCATACTCTGGCCTTGAAATTCTGTCCATTTAGGCTTCCAAGGTAGGTGAAACAGGCTAAGTATCTAATTTATCATGCATGCATTAAAAAGGTTTCCATGGTAGAACTAAATATTATTTAGTTAGCTAAATAGCTAAATAATAATAATAATATTTAGCTAACATTCAGAGTACTTATATCAGGAACAATTGCTATGTATTAGCTCATTTAAACCCCATACAATTGTGTAAGGGAATTCTCTTATCATACGCCCACTTTAAAGTGATCCAGAAGTCCATGTAGTTAAGTGACTAATTTGAAAGTATTCATATAAGCAGCTATCCTCTGCGGTCTCTGCTTTGACTCACCAACTCTGCTACCTCTGACGACTGGTGAGCAAATGAGGAACAGACAAATTCCTACAGTGACCACAAAGTCTGACTACAGAGAGCAGGCACTTAGCAAGCAAATCAATTTAGAAAAAGTTTTCTCTTGGCATTTCATTTGTATGATACCTTTTTTCGCCCCAATCAGTTAAGAACTATTGTGTTAATATGTTACTTCCCAGCTGCTCTCTTTCCAGGTCCCAGTCAAAAAAGTATTACAAACTTGCAATTCTGGGATCCTGTGGTTATTACAGCATTATGGAAAGCATCTTGAGACTGCTCAATGATTTTTGTGAAAATCGAATGCTTTTCTGCTAGAACAGATTCACAACCAGAAAGTATCACAGGAATGATATACTCAAATGGAACTTTTAAAGCCATAAATCAGATGATGTGGCTTCCATGTTCAAACCCACCCCTACCCTGAAGGCCCCCTCGATCTAGACCTGGCCCCTGTCTCTCCCTGTTCCTGCCCCCTCTTGTCTCACAAATCTTCATCACTTTGCCTTTAATACTACGCTCAGATTTCTACTTAATCTTTTTTTCACCATATTTCTCATCCTACCTGAATTTATACTTTATGTTCGTACGTTTACTTGTACATTTTCTCTCTCCCCCCAGCCTCATCTAAGCTCCATGAGGTCTGGAGTCCTGCAGGTATATTAATCATCTGTCACATTGTAACTCAATGCCTAAGAGCTGGAAGGTAAAAATTGAACTCTTCCCTCTCACTGCTGGCTCATTTGGCTCCTTTTCCTTTCTGTTGGTGTCAGCACTTAAAGAAAGTGGTTTTCTCCCTTTAGAACCAGCCAGATGATGATAACTTGAAATGTGCTAGGATTATACCGCAGTTTCATACACTTACCCGAACACATCCACACAAACAAATCCACACACACTCATGTGCACAGTTAAAGTCTGCTAAAAGCATCCAACCAGGGGTAAGTAGAATGAGACACCAGAAAACACTCCACACTCACATATATTACTTTACAACTGAAAATAAACACTGTCAGTGTCAGGAACAGATAAAACAAAAATGTCACTGTCATTAGAGAAATAGCTATGACCGAACTCCCACATCAGTCCTCAAAGCCAGCAAAACTCCAGAAATAGCCACAAATGCAATCACACTGGTGATTATACTGGCAGGTAAAGGAAATGGAGTAGTTTCAAGAATGTACACACCAAAGCCCTGAACATGTTCTAACAGCCACTAACTGCACATGCCAAACCCTGCCTTCGCCTTCAAAGAAACTAGTAACTCCCACACACAATGACCTGGATTAAACATTGGAGATAATTTAACATAAATAAGCATTTCTCAAGTTTTGCTTTCTTAGATTTCAGTTTCCCAGCTATCGTGGGCTTTGTCCAGAAGTGCGTCCCTGCCCAGGCCAGGTGCAGACTGATTAAAGAATTAGCACTTCTCCTGCCCAGGGTGATGTGTCCTCTTCCTGGTCATGCTGACCCTCTTCCCACTGCTATCCAGTGGCTCCAGCTCTGGCTGCCAGGGAAATGCCAACAGATGCAGAATGGGAGGCAAAACTAGGAAACGGACAGGGTTTGAAGATATTTAACTACTGCCTTATACTCTCCTAAAACAGCATTTTCTTGTCCCATTACTCTGAGCTACTAGTCTTCCTTTTTTTGTGTGATATAAGCCCAAAAAGGCAAATAGGTGGTGCAGTAAGCGACTTGTCAGATGATATCACCAATAATTGAAGATGAAGCATCCTCAAAGAGGGAAAAATCATTTATATCTACTCAGTTTTTGTGAGGGACAAGACCAGCTCAATGTTACCCTCACAGAAGAGCCTGCCACAAAGAAGTAACCACAGCAAAAATAAGTCACAAAGCCACTGATTTGCTCCAGCACATCCCTTTTCTAGAGTTCATGGTCGCCAGCTGCAGGAACTCTTTCATTATACCATTCCCGACCTCAACAGAGGCCTCTGCCCTGAGGACCACACACATGGCCTAGGCAAGGGAAAGGGCAGGCATTACTCTTTGCTTTGACCCCATGCAACTCTTCCAAAGGGACATAGAAATCCCCCATTTGCGACATTTACCACATGGAGCAGGCCCTCCCTGTCAGAGCTGGTTCCTGTCCCGCCCACCTCCCACTTGCCCTTCAGGAAAGATATCACCGAGACCAGGCAGGGACAGCCGCTACTGTTCCGAATCTGTTTTCTCTTTCTCTTTTACTGTAGTTAAAAGAGACCTGAGTTTGAAGGGAATTCCAAAGTCACTATGTGAAGCTGTTTGTGCTCTTTTAACCTGCTTAAGATGTTTTAAAATAAGTTGCTAGAGTGAATTAGGGAATTAAAAAAATTCTTTGGAGGTACAGCAAATTGACCCAAGCTGATTTGATCATGCACAGCTCTTAGGTTCTTTTTAGTGCATAATGTTTGGCTGGAGGTTTGAAATACACTTGTATGAGTGACTTTTCCACAACTTCTCCACCAGGTTATGGTTAAAGCAAGCCTGGTGCCTAACTCTGCCACATAGGTTAACTAACTTTATTAGCAAAAAGCACAAAACAGTCTTTTCTGCTAGCTCAGTGAAGTCCTACTTCTCTGTCTTTTTCGGAATCAAGCTATCATCTTCCATGAAAGGTTCCTGTGTGGTGTATCCAAAATCCCAAAGGCAGGACTGTGGTGCTCTGATGATTGGTTGGCATGAACCAATAAGGCTGGATACATGTCTATTTAGGGATTAAGTCTTGGGTAATGTCCTTAAAGAATAGACTATAGAACTCACTATCTCTTAGAATTTGTTTATGCCAACGTGCAAAAGTATCTTTCAAGATACTTTAGCCAATCTACATATCTTGAATACCTTTCTTATATCAATGCCAGCTTATTTGTAGTGCCCATCCTGCTAATTAGCCACAAATTTCACCCATTAAAAAATATTTCTGATGTTCATTACGCTAACTAACAAAATGTCTGGTGTTGATCCAGGCACAGATGGGTGAAGCACCTATAGGGTCACCTTGGGAAGGTAGCTTTTGGGAGATAGTGCTTGCTGTCTACTCCTGGGGTGTGGGTTTTCCATTAGGACACCTAAGTACTCCAAGAGTCAAAGCTCTAGCTAACTAAAAACTATATAATACCATGCTCTTCTAGGTTGCAGTATTTGAAACTAAATTTATGTATTTAAATGGGTAGGGTGTAATAGAATATTAATCAGTGATGATTAATGAAAATTGTTTTCAAAGCAAATTCAACTCTTATCTTATTCACTGGGTTAAAGATTTGAAAGAGACAATAAGGAAGCTTGGAGACTTCTCCAACAGGCCAAAGAGCAGAATCCACAAAAATATATGTGTAAGGCCTTCTTGCTGCAGGGGAATGAAGTCAGAGAGATAGAGTAGTGTGCATATGTGTATGTGTGTGTGCGTGTGTATAACCACAACCCAATGAGATAAATATTTCCTTTTCATTTTTATTGTGGTTTTGGGGTTGTTCCCTGTCTGAGTTGAGGTTAACATCCAACCCCCACTCCACGCATCATGTAAATAGGCACGAAGATTCCTCTCTGAAAGAAGGAGCCTGAAGTAAGGCTAAGTAAATTCTTTAGTTTAAACACCAAGAGACTCTTGTCACTTAGAATCACAGTTGTTTCCATTTAATGCTGCTTCATTCTTTGAAGAGAAATTTAGTAGGACTAACAACTGTTTATGAACATATCATTATACTGAGTATTTAATTCAGCATTTAAAAGACATTGCTTTGATTTGTTGCTCAGATGTGGCCTCTCTCTCCCTAGGCCAATGCCACAGATGAACTCATTGCCTGCCCCCCTTCATGGAACATGACTCCCAAGCTTGTAAATCTCCCTGGCAACATGGGACATGACTCGCAGGGATGAGCCTGGCGCTGGCATCCTGGGAGTGAAAAAGTCTTCTTGACCAAAAGGTGGAAGAGAAATGAAACAAAATTAAGTTTCAGTGGTTGAGAGATTTCAAGGAGAATTGAGACGTCTCTCTGGAGGACATTCTTATGCAGTATATAGTTATCTTCTTTCAGTTTTTGGTGTATAAGAATAGCTAAAGAAAAATACCTGAAACTGTTGAACTGTAATCCAATAACCTTGATTCTTTAAAAAGATTGAATAACTATAGAGCCTTTAAGGTATGACCATGTGAGTACGAAAACCTTGTGATTGACACTCATTTTATCCGGTGTATGGGAGATGAGTAACAGAAAAAAAGGCAAAAAAATAAATAAACAATGGAAGGCTAGGGGGAGTATGGGATGTATTGGACGCTCTTTTTTACTTTTATTACTATATTTTACTTTTATTATTATTTTTATTCTTATTTTTATTGTTTTTGAAGAAATTAAATGTTCAAAAATCTATTGTATGGATGAATGCAAAGCTTTATGATGGTACAGTGAACCACTGATTGTACACTTTGATTATATATCTCAATAAAAAAATCAAATATATTGCTTTGAAATATTTGCAGTAAATTAATTTGTTAGTATATTTATTAAGTATATTCTTATTATTGCCTTCAATAATTTGTATTATACATTGTACTATACATGTGTTAGATTGCCAGCAAATTTTTTACCCATAGGAATTGTGACAAAGGTAAATCCTAGCTCTGGGTTTGAGAGGTTGTCCTGCTAGAGAAGGAGCTTATTTTTTCTTTATTATTCCCAGAGGCAAAATTTAACTCAATAGGTAGAGATAACATAACAGAATCTTTATAACCATCACAGCAGTCCAACAGTGGGACATAATTTTTTGAAAGAAATTAATCTCTTGGTCACTAGAGAGGAACTGGTCTGCAACTCCCCCTACTCCATTTCCAGACAGAAATCTACAGACACAGATCCATATAACCACTACCACTACACACTGTCCTGAATATATACACGTCTTGATTTCTTAAGACACTTTTACTAATAAATTAAGCGTACAGCAGAAGAGGGAAGGAATAAAACACAGTGACATAAGTAAAGATACTTTTCCTCTAGGAAGAGATACAAAGTGAAAAATAATTGATTTGGGAGCCAAATAAAAGTTTTTATCCAAATCTGGCTGTGGTCTCAATTGATTTGCTAATCTCTCTGAGATCATCATTTCTGAATCTGATCTAGTTTGCCCTCTGGGAATCCTGTTCTTCTACCCTCAAAGATTCTCTCTCTGAACTGTGAATATACTACTATTACCTTCTTTGCATCTTTTGAAGATAACAATTACTAGACCTGACCTCTGGATTCTATCCAGTTTAATGACTGAAACACATGTTCTAGGGCAGTTGTTGGCTGATTACACCTTTTAGGAAAGTTAGGCTATTTTACTGCTCCAAGTACTGCTCCAAGCTGGTACCATGTGACCTTGATGAGAGATACTATCTTGCACCAAATCTGTGTACTGCTGAGTCTCTCTATTTCAAAGACCACCTTTCCTTTTGGTTTACCGATGATGTACCTGTTTTCCATTAGAGGGTGCTCCCAATTCTTTGCTCACTCAAAAACTGGAAATAATCGATTTTTCTTGAACCCAGTTAGCTAAGCCCTGCCTGACCCAGAATGGCAACTGTCAGCTTCCCCAAGTTCTCTTTTGGTTATGTACCCTTGGCAATTCTCAGGGAAGTGGTTAACCAAACTCATATTTCTATGGTTTTAGAAAGCTAAAAAATACCCTGAATATGCATTAAGAGAAAGACATATACTTTTCTCTCAAAGAAAGAAGGAAATTTCATTAATTCACTATATACCCCAGAAAACATATTCTTAAACTTAATCCATTCTTGTGGGTGTGAACCCTTATAAATACATCCTTTTGATACAGTTACATCAGAAAAGGTGTGGTCCAGGATGGCTCTTAATCCTATTACTAAATGCTTTATAAGGAAAGTCACAGAGAAAGGAAAGACACCCAGGAGGCAGCCCAAAGGTGAATGTCTATGGGACCCAGGAGAGAAGAGAGAAGCCAGGAGAGGCCATCATGTGCATTGCCATGTGACAGGAGCTGAAAGATCATCAGCAGCCAACCCAGAAACCAGTCTTTGGGAAGGAAGCATCACCTTGATGACGCCCTTCAAATTTAACCAGTTTTCAGAAAGTAGACCTAGAACAATTGTTGCTGAGGAGGAAATTTCTAATCCACCTTAAAAGTGAAAGTCATAAAGGAAAGAAAGACAATTTAGTGTCTCCCTACAGCAATAGTCCACTAATAGGATTAAGAAAATTGGAGGAAAAACACAACACAAGGCCTGGAAGGAGTTAGTTTGATATACCTATCCCCCACAATGGCATCCAGTCTGCAGTTTCAAGGAGCAAAGCCTTCTCCTAAGGAAGGTAGATGTCACTCTCCTTCATTCTGCTTTTCCATCCATCAAGATTTTCGTAAAGCAGTTTATGGTAGAAGTGGAACTGCAGTTACGTAATAGATAAACTTCTATATATTGGATTGTGTTTTCTGATTGATTAACATTGATAGTATTATGTCTTTTTCTACTCTCCTAATTGACTACTAACATTTTAGTTATTAGTCTTCCTTCTCTTCCTCTTTGTCAGTTTGTTAATGGTATTCATGATATTAAAAAACTGAAATAATTTTTTAAGAATCCTCACCAGTATACTAAGGGAAATACAAAGATAAACTTGACAGTTCTTCATTCAAGTCATTTACACTCTAACATACACAATAAAGTCTTATACAATAAAGTACAAAATACATACTTTAATTCAAGCAATAAATTCAGTATACAATAAATAATACAAGATATACTAAATATATACATTACAAATATAATAAATAAATGTTTGCACAAATAAGTATAATAAACATTAAATTCCAAAAAATTCAATAAACACAAAAATATTTTAAAGTCAAGTAATTAACACTCTAGCATATACAATAAAGTGCTAAATTTTAATATGAGTGAAGTAAGACCTAAGATTTCCATTTCTCTTTTTCCCAAACTCTAAATGGAAAACTTATTTAATTTTTCTGGACTTCAGTGTTCTTATCTGTAAATGAGAAGGCAATGTTGGTCTGTGTTGTCTCTAAGGCTTTATAACAATAAACATTTTATAGTTCTACAAATATATGATATTTGAGGGGAGAAGAATATTGAGAGAGAGTAGCAAACACTAATGTTTATACTCATGCCCAATACAGTCCACTTCATCATCCTTACTAAGAGAACCTTAATTTAATTCAGAACAGTAATATACATTTGCTAGAGGTAGCCGTGTGAGATCTAGACAATATAAACAGAAAGTGCTAAGTGGAACTTTAGGGAAAGCCTTTTAGAATAGAAAAATGTAGTTGGCGTTCCCCATTGCCCCTTTAGGCTTTCTCCACTTTAGTGCCTGGAACATATATGTATGACTCTAGAGGTGAAGCAGCTATCTTGTGATTATGAGGTGGAAAGCATGAGGTCAAAATCTTACATTCTAAGAAAAGAGGAGTAAAAGATGGAGTGATCCTGGATTAGCTACCTCCAGATATCTCTGTGTGTGAATGTCTATGTGTGTTTATGAGTGATAGTTTGGAGCTGTTATATACCCCAGGAAAATCAATGATCTTTTAATCTATCCCTGTGGGGACAGACCTATTGATGGGGCAGGGGTGGGGGTGCTTTTGATTAAGTTGTTTCAATTAAGATGAGACCCCGCCCATTCAAGGTGGGTCTTATGCCTTTACTAGAGTCCTTTATAAGAGGATAAAAGACAGAAAGCCCAGACAGCTTAGAATGAAATGTCCAAAGAAGCAGGAAGGACCCACCTGAGATAAGAGAGAAAGCTGCTGGAGTCAGAAACTGGAAGCAACAAATCCCCGGAGCAAAGGACCAGCAAACATCTCCACATGTCTTCCCATGTTATAGAGGAACCCTGGATGCCAACAGCCTCTTTTCAGAGAAGGTATCTTTCTCTTGATGTATTAATTTAGACATTTTCACAGCCTTAGAACTATAAATTTGTAAACTGATAAATCCCCATTGTAAAGCCAATCTATTTCTGGCTACATTGCATCCATCAGCTTTTATAAACTGAAATAGTATTTTTTTTTAATCCTATTTATTTATGTCACTACTCATTGAGTTTTAGGTAACTTTGTATGTGTACCCAATTATAAATAATACAGAAAGGAAGTAAAGGAGGATAGAATCACACCTCTATGATTATCATCATAGTGTATTGAAAATAATGCACAGAATTATTTTCCAAAATGGCTTAGTTGCCCTTGGAAACATATTAAATAAGAAAACATGAAAAAAAGATACCAGCATGTTCAATAAACAAACATGTAACTACATAGTGAAGCACTTTCCAAGGACTTTTAGAATAAAAATAATCTTATTCTAAGAAAAAATACTTTTTCTTCAACCTAAAGAAAAATTTTATAATATCTAGCATTAACCCTCTTTTCAATCAAAAATGGCTTTTCTTCAAGGGCGGAGTGGGGGCAGGAGGTTCTGGTTATGGATTTCAATTATTTCAACAACTCTGATCTCCAGCAGGTCATTCCTTGGGATAAGAGTTCCTAATATCAGTGGAACCTTGGCCCACTATGAGCCATCAGCTATCAAGATCAAGTTGAGGAGAAGCACAATGTGGAGGTGAGTTAGCAGGTAAGTTAAACATTACACTAGATGGGAATCTCCTATAGCTATGGAGGACTCTAATCGTGAATTGTATTATTGTCTCTGACGATCAGCAGACCAAGTAAAATAAAACACTGACATTTTTTAAAAATTAAGTTATAAATGATCCTTTAGGAAAGCTGCTAAGCATGATTCATTGTTTGGTATAACCGGCAAGGAAAGTTTTTACCCTCATTTCCGTCTCCTTGATGAGAATAGGAACAATGTGGGAATACAAACTACATCTTAGTTCTATCTACCTTTCTTCTCCCCCTCGCCCACTGCCCCCACCACATGTCCACTTGCACACAGGCATTCTCACAACGCAGCACCATCGCCTTGTTACTGCCGCACAGAGTCAGATTTGCAATAAAAATAGCTTTGATGCAACATAGTTCATAGAAAAAAGTCATTATGAAAATGCCCATGAGGAACATTATATGCTCTATGAGCCCTATATTAAACTGAAGAATGAACTCTTATAATGCTAGAAAAGAAATTCGGTATCAAACTGAGCTGACTTGAACCTGTTTTGTACCCCAGAAAAGACCAATTCCTTTCACTCCATTCCTGTGGGGGGGAGACCTATTGTGGGTGGGAACTTTTGGTTAGGCTATTGCAATTGAGATATGACTCAATCCATTCAAGGTGGATCTTAGTCCTTTACTGGAGTCCTTTATGAAGAGGATAAAAGACAGTAAAAGCCCAAAGAGCTTAGAGAAAAAGCACCCACAGAAGCTTGAGGACAATTTGGAGGGAGCCATTGAAATCAGAACCCAGGAGAGGACCAGCAAACAGACATTACCTTCCCATGTGCCTTCCCATGCAACAGAGGAACCCCAAATGCCAGCAGCCTTTTCTCAGAGAAGGTACCTTACTTTTGATGCCTTAATTTGGACATTTTCATGGCCTTTGAACTGTAAATTTGTAACCTAATAAACCCCCATTGAAAAAGCCGACCCATTTCTGGTATATTGCATTTCAGCAGCTTTAAAATACAAAAACACAAGCTTAACAATTTTTCAAACCAAGTTCCACTAAATTACCTTAACAATTATAGCTTACATTTGATGACCACTCACAATATGCCAAAAACTGTTCTGTGTTTCCAATGTATTGAATCAATTAGATATCGAAAATACTCAAAGCAAAATGAAATTTGAAATTAGTTTCAAAGAACAGTTTGGATTTAGATAGAAGACAAGGGATTAAGAAGGGCATTTCTCAGTAGGGGAAGGACAAGCCAACACAAGCAAAACTCTATGGAGTATACAGAAAATGCTAGTGAACTAAAGTAGTTTGGCTACAGGTAAAGGGTCCCCATAGAAATATAATGAAAGTTAATTTGGGGGGAAGAAATGCCAAACTAAACATTGAAGTTTGAACTTCATTATAAAACTTGTGGCCTCTAAGGGTTTTTTCATGTAGGTATGTACAATGCAGCGTTTTTAGGAAGATTAATCTAAATTTAGAATTTTAGTTGTGGTGTAGTCTGCACAAAATATATCTTGTTGCTCATATTTTAGTTATTTCAGTTTTAAAAATTCATTTTGGAAATTACTATATATCCCAAGTATCAACTTTTTCTTTAATATTCAAACAGCTATTTAAGACCCATGTTCCATAATGCTAGAAACCCAGTATTCTTCCTGCTATCTCCGGGGACCTTGATTGGGAGACTCATATTTTATTCATTCAGTCAGTCATTCAACACATTTTCATAGAGTGCCTAACAGAAATACAATCATAAATACAAAACATGCACTTTTCCCTCACCTTCCTGAAATCTAATGGGAAAGACAGACAGTAACAAACAGTTACACCATCAAATACAAATTACAGATGATAAGAATTATGAAGTAACTTTGTGGAAACACAAAATGGCCTAGAAGGAAGTTTTATAGATTGTTCCCTCTACCAGAAAAGGAAATGAGCTGGAAGAAGAGATTGGAATTAACTAGGTCACTCCAGAACCAGATTGGACACTTAGGACAACCATAGGAGTGTCTGATGAAGGGAGATGCTGTAGAGCACTTAGCTTTCCCAAATGAAGGTGTATGAGAACCAGCCACCAGTGCACATTCCTTGGCCTCACAACCAGATCTGTAGAAATGGCAGCAGCTGCAGAAGTGCAACTCAGTTCTGGGAGCAACCAGCTAGGGCCTGGGAGAACAGAGAAAATCTGGTCCTCCATAAAAGCTCAGGTTGCAAGCTAAGGTCAACCTGGAGGACCCAGGTGGGACCAACCTGGATGTAAGCCTGACGTTTTGGTCTCTGCAGCAGCAGCTTCCAGCCAACCACTAGCATACACCAGGATGTAGAGTGCCAGTGCATGGCATTTTGTTTGTGTTCTTTATTTATATTTTGGGGTTTGCAGACTTTTGTTTTCTTTTCATCATTCTTACTTTTGTTTGTTTGTTCTGGGTTTTCATTTTTGTTTTGTTTGTTGTTTTTATATTGGTCTGATGGATCCCTAAGGAATCAGTGTGCAGATGATAATTTGGTTTCAGCCCTCTTGGTGACAGCTGCTGTTGGGCTCCCTCCAGACTCTGCAAAAAGTTATGGAAAAGCAGTCACATTTTTTGTGAGTGTTTTGTTTATTTGTTAGTCTTTTTTCATGTTTCTCATTTTTCTTCTTTTTCTTGGTCTGGTGGAATGAGTGGGAGAGCCAGATTTCCAGAGTGACCACAAATGTAAAACTCAGAATGCCTTGTTCTCAATAAAAAAAGTACAAAACATGCAAGGAGAGAGGGAAGTATGGCATAGTTACAGGAAAAAGAGAATTCAACAGAAAATATCCCAGAGGAAGCACAGTCACTGGAATTACTAATAAAAATCTTAGATCAACTCTTTTAACTTGACTCAATGAACAAAAAGAAAACATGGATAAAAAACTAAATTTATCAGAAAAACAGTGTATGAACAAAGCAAAAATCTCAATAATGTGATAGAAAATAAATATAGGAGAATAAAATATAAATTCTGGAGCTGAAAAGTAAATAACTGAAATTAAAAAATTCAATAGAAAGGTCCAACAGCAGTTTTTAACAGCCAGAAGAAAGGAACCTTAAATTAAAATTATCCAATCTAAATAACAGAAAGAAAAAAGAGTAAAGAAAAATTAACAGAACTTTAGGAATGTATGGGACACCATCAAGCATACTAATATATGCATCTTAAGAGTCCCCAAAGAAGAGAGTGAGAAAGGAGCAGGAAAAGTAGTTGAAGAAATAAAAGCCAAAAACATCCCAAATTTGATGAAAGACATGAATATAAAAGCTCAAGAAGCTCAAGGTATTCCAAATAGAATAAATACAAGGGGTACTCTACCAAGATAAATTATAGTTAAACTCTCAAAACACAAACACAGAGAATCTTGAAAAGAGCAAGATAAAAGTGATATGCCGCATTTAAAAATATCCTTCATAAGATTAAAAGACAGTTCTACAATAATAGTTGGAAATTCCAACTTACTACTTCCAATATAAGATAGACCATCTACATAAAAGATCAACAAGGAAATAGAGGGCTTGCACAACACCATCAACTAATCAGCACTAGCAGACATATGTAAAACACTTCACTAAAACAGCAGAATAAACATTCCTGTCAAGAGAATATAGATCATTTCCTAGGAAAGACCATATGTTAGGGCACAGACAAGTTAATAAATTGAAATCTTACAAAGTAACTTCTTCAACAACAATGAAATGGGGCTAGAAATCAAAAACAGAAAACAAACTGGAAAAATTTACAAATATGTGGAAATTAAACTGAACATTTAAATAATTTATGGGCTAAAGAAAAATCACAAGGGAATTAGAATTAGAGATTAATGAAAATTAACACAACAAACAAAAAGTTACAGGATGCAATGAATTGGTGCTGAGAAGAAATTTAAAGCATGAACACCATATTTTAAAAGAAGAAAGATCTCAAATCAATAACCTAATTTTGCATCTTAAGTAACTAGAAAGAGAAGAACAAAGTAAGCCCAAAGTGAGCAGAACAAGGAAATAAGATTAGAGAAAAATAAAATAGAGAATAAGAAAAGAATCGAGAGAAATCAACAAAACTAAAGTTCTTTGGAAATATCAATAAAATTGACAAAACTTCAGCTAGACAAAATAAAAAGGAGAAAAGAGGCAACTAAAGTCGGAAATGAAAATGGTGACATCATTACTGACCTTACAGTAATAAAAAGAATTATAAGAGACTACAATGAACAATAGTACACCAACATATTAGGTAATGTAGATGAAATGGGAAAATTGATAGAAACACACATATTACCTAAACTGACTAAAAGAGAAATAGAATGTCTCAGAGACTGAAACAATAATCAAAAACCTTCCACCAAAGAAAAGGCCAGGACCAGATGCTTTCACTGGTGAATTTAACCAAACATTTAAAGAAGAATGAGCACAAATCCTTCTCAACCTCTTTCAAAAAGTTGAATAGGTTGGAACACCTCTTAATTCATTCTACAAGGCCAGCATCACTCTAATATTAGAATTTGGTAAAGATATCACAAGAAAATAATATATCAAACAATTTCCTTCATGAATATAGATGCGAAATTCTCAACAAAATACCAACAAGTCAAATCCAACAGCATATAAAAAGAATTATATACTAAGACCAAATGGAATTTGTACTAGGAATACAAGGGTGATTCAACATATGAAAGCCAATCAGTGTAATACACCACATAAGCAGACTGTGGTGGCTTGGAATTATGTACCCTGGTAAAATATGTTTTTAAACTTAAATCCATTCCTGTGGGTGTGATCTTACTTCAGTTAAGGTGTGGCCCAGTTGAATCAGGATGGGTCTTCATCTCATTACTGAAGGTCTTACAGAAGGTCAAAGAGAGAGAGAAAGCCAGAAGCAGCAGCCAGAAGCTTAAAGTCATTAGAACCAGAACAAGAAAGGAGAAGTCAGGAGAAGCTGCCATGTGCATTGCCATGTGACAAAAAAGCCTTGGACCAAGGATTCCTGGCTGCCAGCCCCAGAATGCCATGGCTTTGATAATATTTTAATTTTGTATTTCTTCTAGCCTGAAAACCAAGGCCAATAATTTCCCATTGTCTCAGCCAACCCATTGTATGTTATTTGTTTTGGCACCTAAAAAACTAAAACATAGACAAAAGGAAAAACACACATAGACACACACATAATTCTCTCAATGGACAAAGAAAAGGCATTTGACAAAACTCAGTACCCTTTAATGAAAAAGCACTCAGAAAACTAGGAATAGAAAGGAAGCTCTTCAACATGTTAAAAGCCATTTATGAAAAACCCATAACTAACATCATAATCAATGGTGAAAGACTGAAACCATTGCCCCTAAGATCAGAAACAAGACAAGGATGCCTGCTGTCACCACTGTTGCTTAATATTGTACTAGAAGTTCTAGTCAGAGCAATTAAGCAAAGTGAAATAAATACAAGGCATCCAAATTGGAAATTCAGAAATAAAACTATTTTTTCGAGGTGCCATGATCTTATACATAGAAATCCAAAGGAATCCTTAAGAAAACTACTAAAACTAATAAACAAATTTAGCAGAGTGATGGGATACAAGATCAAAACACAAAAATCAATCGTGCTTCTATATTTAGCTGTGAAAAATCTGAAGTATAAATTAAGAAAACAATTCCATTCACAATAGCATCTAAAGGAATAAAATACCTAAGAATAAATTTAAACAAAGAATGTGAAAGACTTGTATACTGAAAACTACAAAACAGTGCTGTAAAAAATTAAAGAAAACCTAAATATCAAGATATGCCAGGTTCATGAACTGGATAACTTAATATTGTAAAGCTATCAATACTGTGCAAAGTGATCTACAAAATTCAGTGCAATTCCTATCAAAATTTAGCATACTCTTTTTGCAGAAATGGAAAAATCAACCCTCAAATTCATATGGAACTAAATAACCAAGACGATTTTGAAAAATAATAAAGTTGGAGGGCTCGCACTTCCTGATTTCAAAATCTACTACAAAGCTATAGTAATCAAAAACAGTGTGATATTGGCATAAGGATAAGAAATATAAACCAATGGAATACAATTTGCAAGTCCAGAAAATATGTCCACATCTATGTCCAACTGATTTACAACAAGGGTATCAAGTAAATGCAATGGGGAAAAACAGTCTCTTCAACAAATGTATCAGGAAACAGGATTCCACGTGCAAAGAGTGAATTTGGATACCTAACTCATACCACGTACAAAAATCAACTCAAAATGGATCAGAACTTAAACATAAGAGTGAAAACTATAAAACTCTCAGAAGGTAACATAGGGGCAAATCTTTATAACCTGGGATTCGGCAATCGATTCTTAGATATGACAGCAAAATCATGAGCAACAGATGAAAGAGTAAGAGGTAAGGTGTATGGTATGTATATAGTTTTTTCTTATTATTTCTTTTTCTGGAGTGATATGAATGTTCTAAGAAATGGTCATGGTGCTGAATACACAACTATGTGATGATACTGTGAACCATTGATTGTACATTATGAATGGAATGCATGTGTGTGAAAACTTTTCAATAAAAATATTTTTTAAAAAATAGTAGATACATTGAACTTCAATAAAATTCAAAACTTCTGTACATCAGCGGACATTAACAAAAAAGTGAATAGATAACCTACAGAATGGGAGAAAATAATTGTGAGCCATGCATCTGATAAGTCCAGAATATATAATGAACTCTTACAATGCAGCAACACTGAAATAAACAACCCAAATGAAAAATGGACAAAGGACATTTTTCCAAAGAGGATATACAATTACACAAAAAATATATGAAACAATGCTCAGTATTATTAGCCATTAAGGAAATACAAATCAAAACCACGATTGTGAATGTAATTAACATCAATGAATTGTATAATCGAAAGTGGATAAAATGGGAAATTTAAGATTGTATATAATTGCTAATTTTTTAAAAACTCATTAAAAAAAGAAAAAAGAAATACAAGATATCATTTCACACCCATAAGGATGGCTAATATTCAAATAACAGAAAACAACCAGTTGGAGATTTTTCAGTGAAATTGGCACTCATGCATTACTGATAGGAATGTAAAATGGTACAGCAACTGTGGAAGGCAGTATGGCAGTTCTTCGAAAAGTTAAATATAGAATTACAATACGACCTAGCAATTTCACTTCTAGGTATATACCTAAAGAAATTGGAAATAGAGAATCAAACAGAAACTTGTACACCAATGTTCATAGCAACATTATTCACCATAGCCAAAAGATGGAAACAATCCAAGTGTCCATCAATGTATGAATGGATAAACGAAACGTGGTACATACACACCATGGGATTTTATTTGGCTATAAGAAGGAAGGAGGTTCTGACACGTGCTACAAAATGGATGAACCTTGAAACATTATGCTGAGTAAATAAGCAATGCAGATAAGGACAAATATTGTACAATGTCACATATGAAATATTTAGAAATAGCAAATTCATAGAGACAGAAAATAGATTAGAAGTTAACAGGGGGTGGGGAAAGGGAGGGAGGGAAATTTTTGCTTGGTGGGTATAGAGTATTTGTAAATAAGAATAAAAATGAAGAATGATAAAGAAACAGTAAAGAGCTACAGCTTGACTCCCAGTCTAAGAGTTGAAGAATAAATAGGAATTCACTGGCACAAAGGAAGGTGGATATTCTTGTCGGAGGCCAGTATCTGCAAAGGCCCACTTTTGGGAAGGTTTGGCTTAGGGACAGAGAACTAAAGAGAGCCAAGAGGCAGGCAGAAGCTAGACCAGAGAATATATGGGCCATGTGGTAGTTAAATTCAGGTGTCAACTTGGCCAATTGAAGGTGTCTAGTTCTATTGCTGTGGACATGAGCCAATGGCATGTGAACTTCATCTGTTGCTAATTACATCTGCAGTCGGCTAGGAGGCGTGTCTGCTGCAATGAATGATGTTTGATTTAATTGGCTGGTGCTTAAATGACAGAGCTTAAAGTAGCACAGCCAAAAGCAGCTCAGCATACCTCATCTTGGCACTCGTAGCTTAGCCCAGGCCTTTGAAGATGCAGAAAGGAATCACCCCAGAGAAAGATGTTGGAACCCGGAGGCCTGGAGAGAAAGCCAGTAGAGATCACCCTGTGCCTGAAAGTTAGCTGCCTTTCCTCTGAAGAACTCTACTCTGACTAAATAAATTCCCTTTTATTAAAAGCCAATCCATCTCTGGTGTTTTGCATTCTAGCAGCTAGCAAACTAGAGCAGGCCATAAAATATATGTTTAGGTTCAATAGAAAGACAGCATGGAAGGCAATTCTCAGTTTAGCAGCACTCCCTTCCCTTATTTAATTGCAGTGATTTGTAATAGCTCTACCTGCAGTGCAGGTATTATTATTATTTGAGATGGAAGACTGGAGCAAGCCTGACTCCTATGAAGTCAAAGAAGCAGAGGCCAGATGGAATGGTGTGAAGGGCGATTAGAACGTAAGGAAATGGTAACATTGGGTGCAGGAAACTCTTTTGAGAAGCTTCACCTTTCCACCTTAGATTTCCTGAAGAATTTTATATCTCAGCTCTACATCTACCTTGGACTGCTGCCTTCTAAAAATTTTCACACCTCCTCCACACTCAGGCTCCACATTGTCCCAGTTTCTTCCCCTCCCACCCCAAAGCACCATTGTCAAATTTCTGTATTGCAAATTTTTGCTAAATTTGGGGGCTATGGACAGAGATTATAGTACAGACAACACAACTACTTAAAACCGAATATTAGTCTGTCTTTTTTAACCAATGTTTCTTACCATACATAAGTTCTTCAGAGTTTGTTTCCCTCTCATGCACTTGTAAACTGCTTTCTCACTTCTATACTGTATAAATTAGGGTTCTCTAGAGAAACAGAATCAACAGGGAACACTCGCAAATATAGAATTTATAAAAGTGTCTCATGTGACTGCAGGAATGCAGAGTCCAAAATCCACAGGGCAGGCTGTGAAGCCAACGACTCCGATGGAGGGTCTGGATGAACTCCACAGGAGAGGCTCACCAGCCAAAGCAGGAATGGAATCTGTCGCCTCTGAGTCCTCCTTAAAAGGCTTCCCGTGATTAGATTTAGCACCACTAATTGTAGAAGACACTCCCCTTTGGCTGATTACAAATGGAATTAGCTGTGGATGCAGCTGACGTGATCATGATTTAATTCTATGAAATGTCCTCATTGCAACAGACAGGCCAGCACTTGCCCAACCACACAAACAGGTACCACCACTTGGCCAAGTTGACACATGAACCTGACCATGACATATACCTTCCACACCCATTTTCTTCCAATCTCTAACCACCAGCCTCTTATACTTTAATACTATTAATTTCTTACCCATGACATTTTAATTTTCAACTGTGTACCTCAAGTTAAATCCCAAATTCAGTTTTGTGTATTCAAAATGTCAAAGGCCATCTCCTTCTCCAGCTCAAAAAATGGGCAGATGCTTTGAAATTTGCAAATTACAAGTTGGATTCCCTCCTCACTAGTCTCTTTAAGGAGAAGGGGATTAATCACAGACAGCCTGTGTGCTTCATGAGTTCTCTTTTCCTCTTCTGCCTCATATACCTAAATAAGTGAGGCCTACTCAGTTCAACAAGCCTTTGTCGACTACTGTCTATGTAGCAGGTGTGGTTCAGTACTGGGGATAAGGGAGGAAAATCATAGCCCTATCCCTTAAGAAGCTTGAAATCTGGTTGACGACATGGATGTCAATACATAACTATAAGGCAATGTAATAACTGCCACAAGAAAGATATCCAGAAAGTATGATGGGAACAAAGTGCAACCCTGTCAAATATGATCTACAAAAATTTAAATATCCCTATAATGCAGGTGGGACCAAACACCATGGTCAGGTAACAATACATCATTGCAATTACCTTTTGGCACACAAGTGAATCTATGCAAATTCTTTAACTCCCACCCAGTTTTCCTCAACTTCAGCCATGTAAAGCTATAGTAGGCATATTCTTAGCATTTCTCTAAATGCATTGTTTCCATTTTGAAAGTATGTTTTTAAAATAGGAAATAACATTTTCACTTCCTTAAGAGGGTTTCCTTTATGTTTCACTAAGGAAATAACATCGGTGGGTTCCCCTTATACTACTTCCTGGACCAAACCAGTGATGCCTCCTCTTCAGTTGCTCCTACATAGATAGCATGTTCCCTCCCACAAGACAAGCTAACACCACCAACTTAGCTGCTCCCACCTAGCTTTTATCACTTAGATAGTCTACTTAACAATCACTGAATCAGCAAAAGGGCCATCACCCTCACTATTTCTCAAGAGGAGAATGGTCCAGTGGTTAGAATGCAATTATGAGTCACAGAGATGCTAATCCTATCCCAGGCCCTGACTCATTCTGTGACCTTGCCCTACACTCTCCACCCATGGGTTTCCCAAGATAGTGGGGTACACTCCTTTATTTACCTTTCACAGGTAACGAGCTCCTTTTAGAGATTATTTGCAAATCGGCTAAAGTTGCGAGACCTCAAGTGCTGTGAGTTATGTGACACAAATTTAGAAACATAAAATAGGTATTCAGGGAAACAGCTTTTCAAGATTTAAAAAACCTATTGGAGAAAGGATTCAAATTTAGAAATTAGGTGAACATAATCAAAGTCTACACAGGACGAGGTCAGGCTGGAACCTTCATCTCCTGCATTTCCAGACGTATGTGCTGAAGTCTAGAAAGTTAAACAGTCTGCCCAAGGAGGCACCACACTGCAGAGTCCAAATTCGCACTGTCCAGTAAAACTATTGTATGAGCCACAAATGCAAGCCACCTGCATCATTTTAAATTTTCTAATAAAGTGAACAGGTGCAATTAATTTAATATATTTTGTTTGACCTAATAGTTCCCAAATATTATCTTTTTAACATATAATCCAGTTTTTAAAATCCTTAATGAGCCCTTCTGCATGCTTTCTTTCATATTAAGTCTTCAAAATCCAGCGAGTATTTTAGACTTACAATACATATCAATTTGGACTAGCCACATTTGAAGTGTTTACCTTATTAGATATTATGGGTCTAAATAGATTGTAGGGTTTCAGCCTTCTGGCAGAGGTCAGCATGAACTGAATCTAAAGACCACATATCTTCTTTAAGCGTATCATATCACTGTTACTACCTTTTTCATTGTTGTTGTTGTTTGTTTTTTTCCCATGTCCCTTTTAAAGGAGCATCTCATTCTTATATATAATTTCCCCCACTCTTACTCTGGGACTTCACTCTGATTGAATTTCTTTGAAATTTGCTTCGAAAAATTATTTACATCTTACTGGCACCTCCTGGGTATGTCTAGAGGACTTATTAGTAGGGATTTTATTATTACTTTCAAAATAGCTTTACTTTCTAAATTTTCCTTTTACTGCCTTGTCTAGAAAGCACTCCCAACAGAAACTAGTCTCAGGGTCTGCTTCTACCATCCCATCATCAGCTTGTGACGTCATAGAGATAACTGAAAGGACTGCTGTTTTTTTCAACTCTCCCAGGACATTGCTCTACTTTTGTCAACATCAAGTTCATTCTCAGCAGCACCACGCCTGATGTCTCCTTAAATAGAAAAGGTGTGACTCCAAGGTAGGCATTATAAGTGATGACTATTTTGATTGAGTAAAATTGCAATGACCTAGATGTCCATGAAAGTTAGGTGGCTAGCCAACAAGACCTGGGTGGGATGTTCCTTTTTCTCTGGCTCTCCAAGGAGCATACTTCTGGAACTACCAGGCTCACTATGGACAGGTGCTTGGGCCACAGTGACCCCAGGAAGCATTTCAATGTGCAACAGAGCTGTGCTTCAAATTTTTCTTAACACTGCTTTTTTTGTCAACAAATAGCAGAATGTGATTAAGGCAGACACTTATAAAAACTGCAAAGTCTGCAAAACTGGAGTCCATACTACTAGAATCCATTGTCCCACCTACGGATCAATGTGTAATCTGCACTATAGAAAAGCCATTGGAATCCAGAAGAAAGTCAAGAAAACCAGGACAGCAAGAAAAGAGGAATTTGGGGGAAGACCTTCAAAGAACAAGAAGAAGCCAGGCTAATATGGATCTCAGAAGAGAAACCATTTCAAAGGCTAAGACACCTTTTTTGCTTATTTGTTTGTTTGAAAAAAAGAGCAGAATATCCTAGAACATTTTAAAGCACACTAGGACACATTAGCACTATAAAACAGAGTAGGCGCCATAAAAGAGACATCATCAAGCTACCACAGGCTACTGGGAAGATACATGAATGGCGGAGACCTGGGTTCGCCTCACAAGCCTGTCTTTAAGGGTAGTTTAGTCTTGTCAGTTACAAGACTAAAAATTGGTTTAAGCAATGTTGAAGTTGCCTTAGTGCTCAATAACTGTAAAACTTGTAAATAGAAGCATAGCAATACCCTGGGAAAAGAAAATCTTGTGAGACAGAGGCGGGGCAACTGACAGGAAAGAAAGGTTAACTCCCATCCCATATATTTCCAACCACATTGCCTCCTTCTAGACAACAAATTCTCCCTGCTGCTGTAACCTAGCTAGGTATTGGCAAAGTTCAGAGCAAAATATCCACTCTGCACCCTCAATGCGTATCCAGCCATGTTCGCTATCACCAAGAAGATAATGGAACACAAATATAACATAGCAGGGAATGAGTGGAAGGTGGGGCTAAGCAGAAAGATCATTCTACTGCTACCTCCTCCCACCCCTTTCAGGTACTTCTTGCCCAACCCTGTCTATTTGCAGAGTTGCTATGAGGCATTACAAAAGCATCATAAATTAGATACAAAATATAGATATAAGGCTTATTGTTGATACATTTTCAACTCTCATAATCCTTAAATCTATAGTTTTCACTGAATGCAAGAACCACTACCTAATCAGGATGAAAACTCACTATTGGTCACCAGCATCAGTTCTCAGAATTTCATCCACATCTTGTCCTTAAAGAGAGAAACTCTGCTTTTATTTGCAGTCTGATAAGCCCAAAACCCAAAACATCTTATGATTAAATTATGTTTCTATTTGTTTGCTCTCATGATATAAATTCCCTTTCCCCATGGTGCTACTGACTTCATCTCTAACATCTGTTCTGTTTTGAAATACACTGTCTGCATAGTAATAGAAACTCTTAAAAGGCTTCAAGGAAGCCTTATTGCTTCATGAGATTTGTGGCCACAAAAGTTAAACATTTAATCTGGAAGGAATTCAAAGACCCGTCCAACTTTGGTTTTTGAGCAAATTGTGTTCTAAAGGCATGTAGACTGGTGTTTTGAACCTGGAGACAAATTTCAATAGAAACAAAGTCATGAATGGTGGTTAGGCCCCTTGGCCAGACTACAATGCCTAGTATAGCTGGAATACTATATGTTTAATAATAAATATGATTTGAAAAATTCCTTATAATGATTCATCTTTGCATATGCTTCAACATTCAACTTCTTTTGGAATATTGGACTAAACCTTCATCCATTCAGGTTTGGTATAAGATTCAGTATCTATTGATCATGAAAAGGATAGCTGATAGGCCTTTGATCTTATATGGGAATAGAGAAGGTTTTTATTTTAGAAATATGCAAAATTCTTTAGACCCAGGTTTAATGAATGAGTCATTTGAGAGATTTGGTTTGAGCTCAAGAACAAAGTGTAATCATCAGTAATAGGCCTGATTTCCCCCAGAAGTTTACTTCAGAAGACAAGACCAAAACAGAAGCTCTAGGACTTACTTAGCAATTGCAGCATCACAGTGTGTGTTAAGAAAAGGCAACATTCCTTTCAATCCAGAAAGCTGCATATATTTTTAAACAGTTTTATTTTAAAACTCTCTAAGCAAATATTTTTTAGCATCTAAATTTTAAAGCTTCAGTAAGACAAATTCTATTAATTCTGTGACCTATAGTGTCAAGTTACCTAACCAATTCCTTCACACCCCATCAAAAAATGATAAATTCATTTCACATTTTAATTCCCAGTCCTTAACCACTTGTACCTCTTTCTTAAGAGAGAGAGAGAGATTACAGAAGGTCTTCAATGGTAACCAAATGCTCAGGAGTGTGGGCGTGTACAACACATACTTAGGTATAAACTAATCTTGTGAATTAAAGGTAAAGAAGAGGCACTAAAATATATGCTGGCTTGTCCCCATCAAAGACCTATCCTTCTATCCTTCAGCTTATAATTACAGAAGGAAAAAGAAAAGAAAAGAAAAAAAACCCACTTTAATAATAATTGACAGAACAACTAGGCAGAGATTCAACAAGGAAATAGAAGAATCGTACAGCACTATAATAGCAGAATAAACATTCTTCCCAAATGCACAAGGAACATTAGCCAAGACGTACCACATTCTAGGCCATAAAACAAACTTCAGAAGAATTAAAAAGATAGAGACAATACAAAGTATGTTCTGATCACAATGGAATGAAATTAGATATCAATAACAGAAAGAAATTTGGGAAACTCACAAATATGTGGAAACTGAAAAACAGGCTCCTAAACAACCATTGAAAAAAAAACCAAAGGGAAATTAGAAAATACTTTGAAATGAATGAAAATGATGACACAATATACCAAAGAAGGAATGAAGCTAAAACAGTGCTGAGAGGGAAATTTATAGCAGTAAATATCTATATTCAAAAGAAGACATCAATAACCTACCTTTCACTTTAAGACAATTGGAAAAAGAAGAACAAGTTAAACCTAAAGCAAACAGAAGGAAGGAAATTATAAAGATTACAGTGGAAATTAATGAAATCGAGAAAAGGAAAACAAAAGAAAAAATCAATGAAACCAAAAGCTCAGTCTTTGAAAAGATTAAAAAAATTTTTAAACTTTTAGTTAGATTCACTAAGAATAAAAACGAAAAGACTCAAATTATTGGGCTCAGAAATAAAAGAAGGACATTACTACCAATCTTACAGAAATAAGAATTATAAAGGAATACTATGAATAATTTTATGACAATAAATTAGATGCTTTGGATGAAATAGACAAGTTCCTAGAAAAATACAAACTACTAAAAATAAAAAAGAAAGAAAATCAAAATAGACATATGACAAGGAAAGTGATTGAATTAATAATCAAGAAAAGTAGCCACAAAGAAAAGCAAAAGTCCAGGCCCATATAGGTATACTGCTGAATTCAATTGAATGTTTAAAGAAAAATTAATATCCTTTCTTCACAAACTCTGTCAAATATAGAAGAGGATGGAGCACCTCCCAACTTACTCTATGAGGCCATTATTAGCTTGATATCAAAACCAAAAACATTACAAGAAAACTAAAGACCAAATCTCTTATGAACATGGATGCAAAATTTCTCAATAAAATACTAGTAAACAAAATGCAGCAACATACAATAGAAATTATACCACGGTCAAGTTATATTTAGCCCAGGAATGCATGGTTGACTTAACATCCAAAATATCAATTGGTGTAATCCACCATATCAACAGAATAAAAAACAAAAATCAAAATAGACAATTAAAAATCTGACATCTTTTCATGACAAAAACATTCCAAAACAAAGGAACAGAAGAAACATCTACAACTGATAGTGGGCATCCAAGGAAAACCCATGAATAGAATACTTAATGATCAAAGATTGGATGCTTTCGCCCTAAGAGCAGTCATAGTAAAGGAAAGGAAACTATCATGAAAGGGAAAAGACAACTGACAGAATGGGAGAAAATATTTGCAAATTATATATCTTATAAGGGATATGTTTCCAGAATATATAAAGAACTCTTACAACACAATAATAAAAAACACAACCAAATTAATATACGGGTAAAGGATTTGAATAAACATTTCTCCAAAGATGAATTACAACTAGACAACAAGCACTGGGAAAGATGTTTGATATCATCAGTCATCAGGACAATGCAAATGAAAATTGTGAGATCCACTTCACACCCACTGAGATAGCTAAAATAAAAAATTCAGATAAATACAAGTGTGGAAGGAATGTGGAGAAATTGCAGCCCTCATACACTTCTAGTGGAAATGTAAAATGGTGCGGACACCTTGGAAAACATTCTGGCTGTTCCTCAAATGGTTAAACACAGGGTTACCATATGTTCCAGCAATTCTACTCCTAAGTATATCCACAAGAGATCTGAAAGCATAGGTCCACACAAAACCTTCTATAAGCATATTCATAATAGCCAAAAGATGGACATGACCCAAATGACCATTCACTGATGAATGGATAAATAAAATATGGTATATCCATACCATGGAATATTATTTTGTCATCTACAACATAGATGAAACTGGAAAACATTATAGTAAGTGAAAGCAGCCAGTCAAAAAAAATAAGACCACGTTTTATATGTTTCCATTTATATGAAATGTCAAGAATAGACAAATACAGAGACAAAAATTACATTAGTAGTGTCTTAGGACTGGAGAAGGTGGGGGGTAAGAAGGGTGATAGCGAAAGGATATAGGGCTTCTTTTCAAGGTTATGAAAAACGTTTTAAAACTGACTGTGGTGATGGCTGCACATTTCTGTGAATATACTAAAAACCACTGATCATACACTTTTAAGAGTTGAATTGTATGGTATGTGAATTATATCTCAATAAACATGATTTTACAAAACTGAATCCCAAACAAACATTAGAAACTTGCCCAGTACTCTGCTGCCTGTGAAAGTTTCTCTCTGAAACTCTCTCTCCTGGTTTCTCAATTCAGGGTTTGTGGGCAATTTTGGAGTCTGCACTGGCAGATTGCCTAGATTACAATGGAGACTAGATCTCACCTCCTCCTCTATGAGCATGCTATCATAATTCTCTATCTTGGCTGCCAATGTGTGACAGTTGTTTTTGGTTGACTGAAAGAGATCAAGCCCTGTGTTGAAATGATGTGGTATCAATTACAAAGAGGAGTGCAATGATAAATGAGGAATTAATCTCCAAGATTCTCATGGATCTCAAATGAAGAAAGCAGACAGATCAATGGAGAGAAAAGAAAATGACTTGGAGATAGAACCATGTTTGACCTACAAGGATGTTTAAACATTTAGTCCTTCTTCATTTTATACACGAGAAAACTGAAACCCAGGGAAATACATATCTGATTCATGATTATGCAATTATTTGATGACCAACCATTTTGGTTGGCCTAGAACGTGGAGGAGGTGGTGGGGTGAGGAGTTCCCAGTGCTAAAGCTGGAAAAGTCTTGGGAAACTTGGACAAATTGGTCACCCATTTTGTGACCAAGGGAGTGCTTCACTCCTAATCCAGAGCTTTCTTCAAGGTCATACTCTCTCAGACACAGGGCTCTTTTCTTTTAAGAAACTTCTGAGCAAACTCCCCAATGCCTGCCATTTGGATGAGAATTTTTCAAAGTCAAAATTAGACTATGAGTTAATTTTATTGTATGAACAGATAATTTATATTTCAAGACTTAGCATTGTTTTTTCTGCCAAAAGAGAATAATTTTACCATTATTTTTAATATAAACTATCCATCATACCATCTATCTTCTCATGTATAACATTAATTCCAGTGAGATTTAAGTTTTCGTAAGCCTAGAACAGGTGTTTGCTACAGCATGCTGCTGTAGAATAGATATGTGCTCTTCAGTCTTTGTTATTACTGAAATGACTCATACCAAAAATACAAATAAACAAACAAAAACTATTTTGAGTGACTAACTCAACCCATTCCCTGGAGGCTGATGGTATTACATGGCAGACATAAAGGTGTTAATACAGAATTAGTCTCTTTCTGCTTACATTACCAATTGTCCATCTAATGTCCATTTGGCCATATTGGAGTCAAATCTATCAGGAAGAAAGATAAAGCCCTTCATGTCTTTAGGCCACTTGGGGCTTCTATGGGGTCTATGGCCAGAGCTGGGGAATGTGAGAGTCTGTGCAGCACAAGAAATACCGTGTTAAAATGTGCATGCATGCTTTGTAAGGGGGAGAGGAGCTATGGCATTTACTATACTTTCAAATGGTCCTTGAACCCAAAATGGTTAATATCTTCAGCCTGAAGTCTTTCTTAGAGTACTGTTACCTCATACTACTTGCAGAGGAAGTAAAAGGAAAATATAGGGACTAAGCCTGACTCTGCAAAGAACTGATTAATCTTTGATTTTTTCCCCAAAGATTAAAGACAAGTGAACACTCTGAGTAAGTTAATGGATTAGAAATAAAAGTGCTGAGAGGAGAAGGAACAAACCAGAAGCTTAAAATATTTTCCATAACATAAGAGAGAAAATAAAAGTACCGGGGAAAGATTGAGATTATCACAGTTGGCACAATGGAAAATTGTAAACACTTGAAGGTTTTCTTTAAGATACCATGGTAAGTGCCTTCTCTTCACCACTTACACCTTTACCTTTCACTTTTGAAAAACACATTTCAATGCTGAGATAAAGCAGCCTCCCTTCCCTAACAATACGAAGAAGGCAAGTAAGAAAGCTTTAAATCCTGTAAGCAATTGAAACAGGCCATAAACTTTTCCTGCAAAACCAATCTGTGCATGATTATGCCCAAAGGCAAGGGTAAAGCTGGAAAATGACCAAGTTGTTCTTTGTATTTTAATTCTCTGAGTTACTTGTGTTCTCAAACATCTAAAAACAGCCTGAATATTTGATTTATAACACTGTAAACAGTGATGAATACTAATCATATTCAAACAACTGATATTGAAATGAAGTAATATCCCTACAAATTTAACATTAAAACTTGTCATTCTTGAACAGAAGAAAGAAAAACTTGTTTTCAAATCAATAAATATGATCTAGTAATGATAAATTTCTGAACATTTTAAAAACTCACATAATTTTTCTTCCAGGGCCTTCTTTCTGCTCTATTTTTTCATTTTGTGCTGGCTGTCATAAATCAGTGTTTCAATTAAGGGCTTTTCCGCATGCATTCCCCCAAATCTATGCATAGACAATGTATCATCAATGACTGCATGAGTATGCTTGCTACACTTGTGTAGCAAAATAATTTTACGGCTTTCCGCAAATGTTTTATAGCCAAATACCAAAATTCATTATAAACCTTCTAAAAGGAGGTTATGATCATTAGGTGCAGTGTTGATATAAATATAATCTTCTAAGAGTCATAAATTCTGTCTTTGAGTAATTTGTGCCTCAGCTAATTCCATGCACACCCAGGTACTTCACATAATTCAGTGAGATATATAACACTATAATGATACTAGCTCATGGGTATTCAGGCAATTTTTTTAAGCTGATGCTTTTCCATGCTAGTGAGTAGACAATTTTAATGAGAATGTTATTGTAAAATCAAGATCTGAAGAAAACTCAATTCTACTTCATTAGCCATTACTGGGATATTTCTAGTGCTCAACAGTATGTTAAGTGCTATAGAGTTTATAAAAGCAATATACAATATTTTCTCTGCTCTTTAGGAGTTTAAAAGATCACTTAACATGCAGAACAAACACAGGAAACAACTGGAAAACAAAATAAACCAGTAAATGAATAAATTTCAAATATAAGATGAAAACAGTAAATGGTAGAGAATTCAGAGATGAAAACAGTAAATGGTAGAGAATTCAGAGCAAAGAAAGATGTCCAAGAACAAAATTAGTTGAAGAGCATTTCAGGGAAGAGATCATACCAAAACCAGTCTTAAAAAAAATTATTTAGAAAACTTACTCAGGCAAGGAGTTGGAACTAGTAATATTAGGAATGGACCTAGCATCTGGGGAGGATAATGAAGGAATAGGCTGAAAAAAATAGGCCTGATTCCAGCAAAAGAGAGTACCAACCTACAGAGCCCACACGTAACACAGCTTATAATCGGAACAGCTGTTAGCAATATGAAATAAAACAAAAAAAATATGACTTTCAAGAAGCTCTAATTCTCAGCATGAATCATGCTTTATAAAATGCCCCTTTGTTTAATACCAAGAAACCTTATTGTGGAAATTCCATTTTATAGCAGACCATTAGTTTTCAATCAAGACTAAGGTAAGAAAGGAGCAGGTATCAGAGAGCTTTTTCGCAAAATCTGTGCCTGGTTTTGGTCTCTAACACATCCCTTTAAGATCATGGGCCAGAATCTTTAGTGGCAGTATGTCTAATTGGAAAAGTCTCCATGTATATCTGACTTGCCACAAGGACCAAAGCAGAAGGGCTTTGGAAGAAAGCATCGCGATACACTACAGAACCAATATATTTTCTTAGCCCAGTGTGCCTGACATTTAGATGCACAGAGTGGCTCTCCTCCCCACATCCTGCTGTTCTCACCAAACACATGGCTTGGGTTTTTAGTTTCAGTTGGCTGCAAGAAAATCAAACATCTCAACCAGAAGAAAATAACTGAAGTTGAGCAATGTGACACAATAAAAAATCAGCTGTCATTTAAAAATTAAAAACCCTACCCAAAAGGCAGTCAGAGGTCAGAGACACCACAGGTTTACAGCCCATAACTTTCTGTGACATAGATTCTTGCATCATCTCTATTGGCATTACTCTATTTCTTCAGGGATTTAGTTGGTGGAAGGAAAATTTATCAGATTGAAAGGGCATCAAATAGAAATATATAAAACAGATGAGCTCTTCTTACTATTTATCTAGTAAATGATTATTTCATTAGTTGTTAGGTTTAGTCATGCATTTAGGACTTTTTGTCTTTGTCTTTTGTTTATATTTACAGGGCTTAGAGCCCTCACACAGGGAAATAAAGAATCACAACGTGGCACACGCTCATGGACACCCAGAAAGCACTACAGTGGGCTGGGGACCCCCAGCACAACCAACAACGGAGCCTGCTAGTTATTAGGGTCCAAGGAAAGAGTATCTTCCTCATGAACCTACTTTGAGAGTCCGGGGAGGCAGATTCCATTTAAAAAGAGAAAATGGTAGCAAAGTATTGAAAACGCACATCATTTTCTTCATACTGAGATATATTTTTTCCCATTGTATTGTTTTTGAAATTTGTGATACATCTTTCCATGGGAATGTACATTGATGTAGAATTGTTTTTCCTTGAAGATGTTATTAAAGTGCTGACAAATCTTAAAAATTTATGCAATCTTAAATTCAAGGGCATTTAAAATTACATAACAATAGAAAACAGAGATCGTGTGTGGAATGGGTGAAGAGGCAATGGTTAAGATTGGACAGTCCATGGTCAGGTTATTGAGTAAACCCTGTGGCTTCCTTTGCAACTCAGCCCTCCAATCACAAACCTACTTGTGATTATAATAAAGTATTCCAAACAATGTCTCCTTACCACCATGTGTTTATCATGAGCTCCATCATGGAGGATGGTGCATAAAAGTTATAAAGGAATGTGAGAAATACCCAGCTTTGAAAAGACAGAAGCGTAATGAGAGGTTCTGGATCCACCCCAGAGTAGGTAATTACCTATGTCAATTCCACCTTCCATTAATTTGCTCAATTATTAATTAGCCTTATAACAAGCGATGTAAACCATTTTTCTTCTTGTTTCAGTCAAGATAGAGTGTTATGGAAGTTCCTCCTGATATCACCTCCTGATGCTATACTAGAGATGGAATGCTATTTTAGAGAAGAAGAATTCTGGGAGCAAGATTATATGCCAGGATATAAGAAGCTGAGTTCTAATTCTATATTCTTCATTGAGGTTTCTATAAGTCATTTAAAATTGCTTTGAATTATTTTGATCGTACTCAGCTAATAAAATCCAACAGTAAAAATAAAACACTGACTCACTTCCCAGGGATGTTTTAAGTAGTAATGAGTAATATTTTCAAAGGCTTTTCACTGTCATTATTAAAGTTTGGGGTTTCAAAATCAAACTAGCAGTGGTGCGAGGGTAGTCATGATAGAATTCTCACCTGCCATGCTAAAGACCTGAGTTTGATTCCCGGCCCATGCAGTTCTCCACACAAACAAACAAACAGGCAAACAAACAAATGAAAAACAAAACAAAACAAAATTCAACAAATGGTGCTGCAATAAGGGGACACTCACACGGAAAAAGAATGAAATATGATGCCCACCATGCAGCCTACAAAAGAAAAACAAAATCTAACTAGCTTAGCTGTCTTTAAGTGCTTGTTTCTACAAAAGCATAACACTGCTGTGTTTAATAGAGAACTTCATCAGAGACCAAAGCTGAATTAGAGATGGTGGTAAGGAAGAAGATAGTGAAGAGTAAACGAAATAGCCACAGGATCAAAATTTTAAAACACAAATGGATGCAGTATAGTCAGCCAATTAGCTGCTTTAGTCCAGTCTGAATTTGAGTGACACTAGATTTCACAGAATTCAAAGCTTGGCAGTTGCCAAGGACTGAATAAAAGGGCTCTTAGCTGTGAGAATATGTCAAGAGCTGTTTTTGAGAAATACATGGTGGTAAATAGCAAATAGTTACACACAGCAGGCAGTTAGTTAACTTGCGACTACTATGAAGCCATTAATATAAATATAAATTCTTTCCCTGGAGAAAAGTATGGGAATAATCATAATTGGATAGTGTCCATAAGGGGAAAAATCTATAACTGTGGGAATGAGCAGCAATCAGTAGATCAGTATCAGATTCAATCATGGAAACTCTTTGGTTTTCAAATGCAAATGACCCTGACAAAATCAAACCTATTCAAGGTGAAAGGAAAAGTTTGAAATTTAAAGGCATACCCAAAGGCTCTTCTTAATTACCCAAGTCTCCAGGGGTACCTTTGGCCTAGTTAGCAGATAACTAGAAGACTTCCTACCTCCTATAATATCAAGTTAGGGTCCACTGCTTGAAGACTTTCACAGTCTTTCAGAAACTCTTCCCTCTCCATTGTGTAATTCTCTTTCCACTAATGTCTTTTCTCTCTTCTTGCACAAGTCACTATTCAATATCTCCACAAGAGTCAAGAACATCTGCCTGCCCTATCCCTGATTTCTCATCTCCCTCTCTGGCCCTCCTTCTCTCCCTCCCTCCTTCCCTCTCATTCTCTCTTTCTCTCTCTGACATGCACATGCATACATGCTGATGGTCTCTCTCATTTGATGCTTAATAAACATTGAGAGACTTATCCAATGGTGCTATTCCCCCACCTAAGGTCATTCTTTATCTATTCTATCATCTCTGCTCTTCAACTCCCTCAATCTTCCTCAAGGAAGTCTCTCTACTGGCAAACAGAGAAATTCATTCAATCAAAACACACCAGATCTAATTCCTTATAGCTTTTTACTCCCTTTTGGATTTTCTCTGGGCTTACCTCCTTCCAGTAGCTATAGTAGACAAGATCTTGATGAATCAATAATCTCTCCCTACTTTGGACTCACATCTATGTGGCTCACAGCACAAAAGGAATCTCAAAAGGCCTTTCAAAACACGGGAACTCCTTGCAACTAATAGGTGAAAACTATTTTTT